>CAIGQV010018314.1:1335133-1375262 GCA_903798115.1 Danio jaintianensis | reverse complement strand
CTAAACTAAAGTGTTACCAATCATCTTTATAATCAGCAATTCAGAATAGTGATAGTTTAAGCAATGGAGGGAGATTTATGTTTTATTCAATTCTCATTCAATTTGGTATAGGAATGTTAGGATTTTTTTTTTTTACAAATGGCAATTTGAAGGGTAGATAATTGTTAATTGTTAATAATTGTGGACTGTTATGCCCCATACAAGCTACACCTACATAAATATGACTATATATGTATATTTATTTTTCCATTTTTAGGTACAGTAGAATTAAATATATCCAAAATCTCTTTATGTGACAGATATTTGGTCTTCATATCTGTCTGCTGATCATCTGCATGTGTTTAATCTTTCAGAATGAACCAGGAGCATTTCTGTCTGTCAAAGAACTAGAGGTGTTTCTCCACATCATCCTGAAGAATCAGAGAATTAGAGGAGAGTTGATATTTAACAGCTTTATTTTGTGTGTGTGTGTGCGTGTGTGTGTGTGTGTGTGCGTGTGCGTGTGTGTGTGTGTGTGTGTGTGTGTGTGCGCAGTAGGATCGGTTAAATGCAGAGTACAAACTGATGGGACACCATACTTGGCCACATGTCATGATTTCCTTTCCTTTGTTTCCTAAAACAATATTTTGTTGAGTTTACTTCCATTATCTTCCATATTATTTACTTCCATTATTTAGTGTACTTCCATTATCCTAAATGTGTGCAATAATGTTTAAATTCAGAGAAATATGTCATTTTAACCATGTTAAATGTCACTGTGTCGTGTGCCATAACCTTTCCTACTTTCCCCAGCTCATTTTTAACACTTTGACTTTTGTAAGTTGAAAATGTGCTACATTATTTTAACCAATGGTGACTTTTATCATTTTATCATAATCATTAATTGTAGTGCAATTAATACCAACCCAGGCTCATTCTGAAAACGTACCCCTATATACATTTCTGGAGAGCGCCAAATACTTCCCAGGATGTATGTTTTTTTGCAGTTTTTGTTTTCGCGAATCCACCAGAGGCCGCTGTGTATGCTTTTGCAGATCTCAAATTTCTCTTGCGAGTGCCTTGCGCGCCTGCTGTTCTCGCGTAAATCCACCAGAGGCTGCTGTCGACTGACTGACTGACCGATCGACTGACCCACCCAGTCTCTTCCCTAAACCCAACCGACAGTGTTTTCAAAAGCAATCCAGAAAAAGAAAAGCCCTCTCCTAATTTTTACTACGTTTTCAGATTTTACCACATTCTCACCCTGTTATTCATTTGTTTATTTTTTGGATTCTGTTTTTGTCTTACCCGCTTTTTGGAACCGTTCTTTGCTGGACTCGAACCCTGTCGTCGTGGTCAACTCCTCTCTGCGTCTCAAGTCCGCCGACGTAAATGGCAAGCTAACTGGACAAACTGGTAACAGTGGGAAAGCCATCCACACGGAGGTAAGCGGTCAGCTGGAAAGCAGAAAGGAACAGCATCATACCGCCCCGTAGCGTTCGTTTTAAAGACGAAATGCAGCCATACGTACTTCTGGCTACATCATTCGCGATCTCCAGAAATGTATATAGGGCTACGTTTTCAGAATGAGCCTATGTTGATTAATACAGCACTATGTTTTTTCCCCACTTATTGTAGCAGTAAACAAAATGAGATTTTCAATTGCAAATTAAGGTTTATTATATTATTCATTTTAAAGTGTATATTTACTGTATTTGCTCTCAAGTTGAATAAAAATATAATGAAATATTTTGTTTTGCATTTCAAAACATTTTTGCAAGTTTTTTCACCATGTTAGTCAGCATATTTTTATCAGTATTGTTCTGAATCACAAGTCATTCATATTTTTAGCCAGTGACATACAAAAGAGACAATTACAGCAATTAGTTCAGACAGAAATTCAGAAGTACTGAAACTTACTGAAGAGGAGAAATGTAGGATATGCTCTCTCTCTCTCTCTCTCTCTCTCTCTCTCTCTCTCTCTCTCTCTCTCTCTCTCTCACACACTATTAAAGCACAGATAGATGTAGTACTGTTTAAGGGAGCCCAACGAGAATAAAAAAAACGAAAACATTTTAATTAGTTTTATCTTTATTTCACTGTACAATTATAATATTGTACAATAAAATTTTAAATTGTGAAGTATGTACTTAAATTTAAGGGCCGGCCCAAAAATGTTCTTTGCCTGTGACAAAGAAGGTAAATCTGGCCTGCATGCAGGGGGCATGTTAGTGTCTTGTTATTACATATAAATGTCTCCATGGTAAAATACACAGCTCTTGACCACTTAAAAGTGTAGTTTAAAGGAAGAAAGGAAGTGCACTGTGAAATGACTCAAGGCACAGGAAGAGAAGCTTGCGAAATGTCAGCAAACGCAAAGATACATCTATTCTACGTTTCAATCGGGCTTTGCCTCATTTTAGGTGAGTATTAGACGTTGTGTTTGTTTCTAATAGATCCTTTACATTGTAGATTTTATGCTCAGGTGTTTGTGTGGTTTTAATGTTGTTGGTTCATCCGGTTTGACTTTAAGATGGAGATCGGCGGAGGATGAAGATTTCATATCTTCAGACTTTCACTGTGCACTTTCCACTTTTCACTGTGCAAGACAATTTAGTGTAAGTTAACCCTTGTGTGCTGTTGGGGATGTTTTCATCCACTCTGGGGTGATTTTGAGTCTTAATTTGGCCACAACTTTCTCTGTTTGTCAGCAAAAGGGGTGATTTTTGGTGACAAATCTTATTTTGATACATATTTTGGGAAAATGCTTTAAAAAAAAAAAAAAAAAAAAAGCTGAACAATACACTCTGAGCAAATTGACTACCCCTTCGTTATGTTGGTGGCTGTTTTTGCCCCATTGACTTTCATCATAAGGACGTTTTTTGATTGCAAAGCCATGACAGCATATAATCATGTATTCTTAATTGTTGGTGGTTTTCCTTGTTGGGAAGAGATGCAATTTGTAATTGTAATTTTTACTGTTGATCATCTGTTGCTGTGTGTGTGTGTGTGTGTGTGTGTGTGTGTGTGTGTGTGTGTGCGTGTGCGTGTGCGTGTGTGTGTGTGTGTGAGATACTTACCTTGATATGTCTGAGAACATAAAAATAAGTAGCTTAGCTCTTAGAACATCATAAACATAGTAAGTGTATTTATGCATGTACACTGTAATCTGCTGTTATACTCCATAAAAGCCAGAAACTTTTTTTGCACAGGCCTGTCTAAATGGTTAATGGTGCCAACTGATGATCAACAGTAAAAATTACAAATTTGACCACTTCCCAAATGGGAAAACCACCAACAATCAATAATGCATGATTATATGGTGTCATGGCTTTGTGATTAAAAAAATGTCGGTATAATGGAAGCCAACTGAGCAAAGACAGCTACGAACATAACAAAAGGGTAGTCAATTTGAACAATACAGAAGGGTTAAACTCATATCTGACTTGATTATTATATGAATATGTTTTGTTAATTTGTGATTATAGATACATATTTGATTATCCAGTTCAGCTCTTCATTTGATTTACTCATTTATTTGGATTCTGCACGGGTTCTCATGGCAACCTGCAGTATACACTATAATAATAGACTAAAGAGTAGGGTTTCCTGATATCACCTGTCATCTTATAAATGCCTATTATACTACTATTATCACTATCACCTTATTTAGGCAGGTCGAATCCTAAACATAAACTCCATTAGTAGTCCTAAAACCAAAAGGCAAATTGAACAATACCTGTTTTTAGTTTTTTTTATAGGGGAATTATGTTTTACTTTTTAGATCCACTTAACATGTTAACTTCTCTAAATCTTCATTCAGCTGTGCACCTACTGTAGTTACTGATTTCTTAATTGCTGTATGCTAAGATTTTTTTTTTTAGGTTGTGAGGGGTTGTTAAGGGTTTGGGATGTTGAAATAGGCTGATTTTAGCCTGGATAAAAGGTTGGAAACCATTGACCTAAAATCTCTGGGATGCCCCAAACTCCACCTAAGACTTTAGTCAAGTATTAACCTGGTCATAGATTTGCAGTAATACTGATTTAACGCTAGAACTGCCAGGGGTTGTGTAATTATATATATATAATATATAACACACACACACTTGACTAATGTTTTGACTAATGTATTATGGCTTTATATAGAGTATATAGAGAGTGTGTGTGCATGTGTATGTGTGTTTGTCCTGTTAAAAAATGAGATAACCAATATCAATATATCATCACTATTTCAAATGACCCCAGACATGTGTTGTTATTGTTAGGTGTTGAAAGCAACACTGGTGGGTCAAGCTGTACAATAACTGTTCAGCATGGAGGATCTGTCACCATCCCATGTCACTATGATGATAAGTACACATGGAAGAAGAAATACTGGTTTGTAGAAATGGATAAATCTAATAAATACACAAACACAACAGAGGAGAATCTGTCAGTAATTGATCATCCTGATCAGAATCTCTTTACTGTCACTATGAGGAACCTCAGGTACACCAACACTGGACATTATCAATGTGTTGTGGAGACTGGAGAAGATCCACAGAGAAAAAGGATCTATGAGCCTTATATCAAGGTTCAGTCTGGTAAGAGCTTTTGTTTGAATCACATTATAAAGACTAATTATATTACCTCACACTTTTAATCTCAAATTTCCTTCTTTCTCTGTTTCAGCTCCTGATGTGTCTGTGATGAACAGCAGTGTATCTGGACATGAAGCTGATAATGTCAGTGTCCAGTGTTTCTACAGTTATAGATATAGGAATGCACAGAAACGCTGGTGCAGATATAAAGATCAGAAGTGTTTCACAGAGAAGAAGACTGACACATCCCAGAATTCATCAGTGCAGATCAGTGATGATGGTGAAAGCTTCTTCACTGTGCTGATGACTGGACTGAGACTCTCTGATTCTGGATGGTATTTATGCTCTGCTGGAGAAGCATTGAATCCTGTTCCACTTACTGTAACTGGGGCAGAACCAGGTACAGTATTTTTCAGTAACTGATATTGCAACTGTATATGCAATAAAACACTGCTGAAACTGTTTTATTATTTTTCTTTTTTCGTTCACAGGCACTGATAACCTGAAAATGTTAGTATTTATTCTGTTCTCTATAAATTGATCTTCCTTTTATGGTTTAAACTAATTTTAAAACATTCAGATAGGAATGAACTAACAAAGTTTATATGAATAAAGTTTATCTCAAATGTGCTTTATCACAGATAAATGAAAATATGATTTATTTTTTCAGTAATAATCTCCTGACTGTGTGGCTTCCAGTTTCTGCAACTCTGCTGCTGCTGTTGGTTCTGGCTGTTGTTTTCATCTGGATTCGGAGACGGAGACCAAGTCAGTCTGACATTTCTATATCATGCATTTATTCATTCATTCATTTTCTTTTCGGCTTAGTCCCTTTATTTATCTGGGGTCGCCACAGCGGGATGAACCGCCAACTTATCCAGCATATGTTTTACGCAGCGGATGCCCTTCCAGCTGCAACCCATCTCTGGGAAACATCCATACACACCCATTCACACACATACACTACGGACAATTTTAGCTTACCCAATTCACCTATACCACATGTCTTTGGACTTGTGGGGGAAACCGGAGCACCCGGAGGAAACCCACGCGAACACGGGGAGAACATGCAAACTCCACACAGAAATGCCAACTGACCCAGCCGAGGCTCGAACCAGCGACCTTCTTGCTGTGAGGCGAACGTGCTACCCACTGCGCCACCGCGTCGCCCCATCATGCATTTAAATGTTTATAAATTCTTATAATGTCAAATATTATTTATAACAAAGAGCAAGATGATCAGAAAATCAGACAGAGAAACAACAGCAGCACCACTGAGGCAGTAAGTCCTTTAATTTATTAGAAACTAATTATGAATGTATATTTATTTATTTTGATATCAAGCATTCAGCAATCTCTTTGTCTTCCTCTTCTGGTTGACTCAATGTTTGTGCTAGGATCCAGCTAGTCTCAAGATTGTTTTAGAGTGAAATATATGATGGGATTTTAAGTTTTAAGTTTCTTTAAAACAACTGGCTAATAAGAGTGTATCATTTATTTTGTGAGTCTTTGTGTGCAACTTCTATGTGCTGCCGTCACGACCAGGTCTCACTGGAAGAAAAAATAGTAATATCTCAATGTGATCTCCTGGCTAAATAAAGCAATAATAATACATTATAAAGAGCTATTTCTTCCTTAAACAGAATTCAGATATGTTTTAATTTTGGTGTGGTTTGCCATTTTTTTGCATCAAATCAGAATTATGTCAATAAAAACTTGTTCATTGCATTTATTCATTAATTGAAGACACATAGCACACCACTATCTTCATTTTAATTTTTTGTGTGTAAGTTACATATTTCTGGGACCTGTTTCTTGTCTTGTAGTAGATTTTCTTTTCTCAGTGTTTCTTTATTTTGTGTGTGAAATGCAGATCTACTCTAAACTTGAAGATTCTGTGGTGTACAGCACTATAAACGAGGAAACCCCAAATGTAAGTAGACACTAATTACAACCGTTTTGATGATTCAGAAATATGTCTATACATGTATATTTATATGTCTATTCACAATCCATTTCTCAAGGACATAACCTACAGCACCATTGACATTATACCCGGGAGTGAAGCAGTAAGTTTTACTCAAAATCTAACTTTTTTTTTTACATATTTATGGGACTGCTGATGGTATAATACGAGCAAAATTATCTTGCACTTTCAGAAGCCTCCAGCAGGGGGATCTGATATGGTGATATACAGCGCTGTGGCTCAACCGCGGCAGTGAGAAAAACACTCACAGAGGAGCTTTTTCTTCTTGGATATTTTTATTTTATTTTTGCTGATGTTGTGTGAACTTTTATCAACGAAAAGGGGAAATGTATAGCCTTTAAGTGTCTGTGAGGCCTTTTTGTATCAGTATGTTAAGGTTATCTATTAGCCAGTTTGCCCCAAAACAGTTACAAAATTCCAGTTTAGAAGATATGAGCAAAAATATATATAAAATTTAGATTTCAGGGTGACTTAAAATACATTTATGAGATCATTGTACACAGTGGATGTTTTCCAGACCAAACGCTCTTTAAAAGATGTCTTGCAGATGTATGTGTGTTACCTGGGTTTTAACTGCTAGTTTTGATTATTGAAAGTACTTGTTGATGCCATCAGTATATAAATTAAAAACTTAATATATTAAAATATTCACTGTTTTATATATGAATTTATCTATTTAAAATAATACATTATTAATATAATAAAAGGGTAATATTTTTGTAACATTTTTGCAATCAGGAAAAATCAACTCTGGTAAATGTATTTAATAAATTAATGAACCATGATAATGACTTCAGTATATTCATGTAACAAGTTTGAAAACGAATGCGACACGGTGGCGCAGTAGGTAGCGCTGTCGCCTCACAGCAAGAAGGTCGCTGGTTTGAGCCCCGGCTGGGTCAGTTGGCATTTCTGTGTGGAGTTTGCATGTTCTCCTCGTGTTGGCATGGGTTTCCTCTGGGTGCTCCGGTTTCCAACACAGTCCAAAGACATGCGCTATAGGTGAATTGAATAAGCTAAATTGGCCGTAGTGTATGTGTGGGTGTGAATGCAGGAGTGTATTGGTGTTTCCCAGTGCTGGGTTGCAGCTGGAAGGGCATCCGCTGCGTAAAACACATGCTGGAGTTGGAGGTTCATTCCGCTGTGGCGACTAAGCCGAAAAGAAAATGAATGAATTAATGAAGTTTGAAAACAAGCAGCTTTGTCATAATTACAACAATGTACAACTCGTATTTACTGTATATGAAAGGGAACTTGGAAAACAAGTTTAAGAACAACTGAGTTGACATTTTCATTCATAATATATATATATATATTTCATTCTGTTTTAATGTTATTATAATGTTCAGTTTCTTGAACAGACTGATTGTTTTGCATCAGTAGACTTCTATGTATTGTCAGGAGCCACGGGTATTAATTTTATGATGAAAACACATAAGGTAATCACTAACTTGCATTTTATAAATCACAGAGGATCACAATTTCAGCTAAAACTCCACTGAAAAAGGTGAAAAAAGTTCTTCTGAAACCACTAGATGTCGCACATGAACATGTCAAACCAAAATAGACTTCCAGAAGCATCCAGCAGGTGAAGCGATGAGTGAACAGAAGCGAGGTTCGGTTCAAGACTGTTGCCAATCTAAAAGCTTTTAAATAAACTACAGGCCCGTAGCCAGCCTGGTGAAAGAGGTGTGGTTTTTTTCTTAAAAAGTGGACCTTTTTGCAGTTACACACCTCATTTTCAATTTAATTGTGAGATTTGCATTTTAGTGACATTTTAAGCACTATTTTTAGCTGGATTAGCTTGTCGGATGGTCATAATAACCACACTTTAATAACCACACTGATGTACCAAAAATATTTCCTAAAGATTTAGGATAAGGCAATATTTTAATAATATTAAAATACTAATTTATTACATTATATATCATTAGAAAAAAATTGTAGTCTGTAAAAAGTTTTTAATCAAAAACTGTAGCCTATTGTCATTTATTAGGCAAATAACAAACTAGCCACACACCTTTTTATTGGTCATTTTTTGTTTCAAGAATAAGGTCTAAGATTTAGAATAAAAGTTACTTGTAAAATGTTTTCGATATTTAAATACAATACAGTAGCGAAAGATGACTTCACTTATGTCAGATTAAAATGAAATTATTTGTTAGCATTGGCCTAAAGTGATTAGCTGAAGCGACAGCCAACAGAGGATTCCGCTTAGTCTTAAAGCCTTTTTCGATTGGTTATTTTCACTATTATGATGGCATAGCAGTCAAAAATGGACAAATGAGCTCAGATATTTGAAAAAAAAAAAGGTAGCGTTTCTATATTAAAATAACCATTGGATTCCTTAAATGTAATTGTGGGTAGTTTTGTTGTTGCCCACTTCATGGCTCTGCTATACAGTGTATTAGAGCAACAGGGTAATGAGAAAAATGTGTGTTATTAATGGCAAAACAATAAGAAATTGATTGTGCAGAATGAAACAATCTGCAAGTTTGGCTGCAGTTTAAATGGTAGGCCAGTAGCAAATTTCCACAATGAGAAATGCAACCTGCTACATAATCTTTGTATTTAATGAAAGGTGTGATGTGGTTTGAGGGTTTAACTTTTTATGAAACCTAATCTTAATGCAGTATCATGCAGCATTTTTTTTTTTTATTTCAGAAAAGCATCAATGGAGAATGATTCTTTTTTTATCTGCACATAAGTGAACCACACTGCTCTGCTGATGTCCGTGCACTAAAGCAGTCTGTCTGTGTGCATTAATGTTCAGAAGGTACTACTTCATATGCTTGTGTTTTTTTTTTTTGTGGTTAATTTGAACACCCATTGTACACATTCACACATCCTTTATTTATTTAGCCTGCTAATGACTGGAACTAAGTCAACAACAACACATTTAGAATTTTTTTTTTTTTAATTGATGATGAATGACTATGAAAAAGATTATTTTATAGATACATTTTCCAAATAATTCTGTTTTAACATCCTTTAATTTTGAGCGTGTCTGGACACTTGAACAGTTGAACACTTTAAGTTTTGTTTTAAAATGTAATTGTTCAGCTTTTTTATACCAAGCATGAACCCCTTCTCCTATATTTGATTTTTGAATTAAAATGAAAAGGTATTAATTAATTAAACATGAACATTTTCATATATTAATAATAATATCTTTAGCTTTTATGGGTCCATTATGACGGTTGATTTAAAACTGTTTTTCTTCTACTCAGCCATGATATTTTTTTAATATTTAGGCCAGTTTTATGAATAAATGATGTATATCAAATTATCAAACTGAACAAGAGATTCTGCTGGTTCATACGATACACAACATTTAACATCAGGTAAACTGCTCACAAACTGAAAACTCAGAAGTGAAATCTTGTGCTGTTTTGTGAGACATAAATGAAGTGTGATGTGAGCTGCAGAATAACCTTTGCTCATGTTCACACCTGTGTTGTTTGAGATGGTATTTCTGCTCTTCCTCTGAAACAGCAGCTCCTCACACACACGCACACACACGCACACACACACACACACACACACACACACACACACACACACACACTTCACTGCAGACATGATTCACCCTCTGATTCTCACTGGGATTTTACTTCACATTGGAGGTAAATAGTTATAATTATTTACAAAAATGCATTGTAAACTATTATATGGTCTCTTGTTTACTTAATGTGTTACAGTTGTTTAACTACATTTACTTCATTAGTGTTTGTGCAGTTTATGCGTGTTTATATTTTTCTTCTACACTTAATCTTGTCTACAGATGGAGCTTGGATTAATAATTTGAATATAGGAGTGAAATCTGGATCACCAGGCATTATTCCATGTCTATATGATGAACAATATAAAGAAAACCAGAAGTATTGGTGTTGGGGGGCAGTTTGGAGCTCTTGCAGTGTATTAGCATATGTAAATGAAACAAGAAATAAATTTTCCATCACTGATTATCCAGGGCAGAGTATTTTTACAGTGGAATGGAAGAATCTGCAGCTGTCAGACTCTGGATATTACTGGTGCGCTGTGGAGATCGGTGGGTATGGGACCGTAGATGCTGGTTATCATGTGTATTTGATGGTACAATCAGGTAAAGAACGTCTTTCCAAATGTCTCTTTTTTTCTGACAAACAAACAATGTAAAAGGGTTTGTTATGTGTGATAGAGGTTTATTTCGGTTCACAAGTAAAGAACTGAAAAAGGGGAACAAGACAAATATAGGATGTACTATGACGACTAATAAAAAAAAACACTATGTGGCCCCGACTACTGCAGGTCATATTGTTGAGATATCATGACTGTTCTTCTGTCAAATAATTGCTTATCATTCGTACTCAGATTCTTCTTAACAATTCCAGATTCATGAAGTTCATTAAGGGAATCAGATCAGAAATTGCTACAAATTTTCATGTATTAGGTAGTAATTATTTAGATTTGATTTACTAAAGAACCCTAATAAGAATCCATTACTGTTTATAGTTGCCTCGGAATCCGCTTGATTTTGAGTTCATGTGAAATTGAAAGAATTAAATGTGAAAGTAATTTAATGAAAATTAAATAGCTTGAATTTCATTTAAGCAAACTGTATGTAGTAAGTGTACTAAGGTAAGTGGATTGTATTATATCTGTACTATTTGGGACTAAATTTGCCACAGAGCCTACCCTCTGTCATGGTCCTGACCTGACAGTCTTGTCTGTCCTGTCAGTGTTTAATGTTTCCCTGTTTGTCTTTTGCTCGTTTACATTGCTTTGCCTTGATTTGTGTTGATCATGTGCTCTTCTTACCTTTTCTCATTGTTTTCAGTTACCCCGTATTTCTCTCTTTAAGATTCTAGAAGTCTTTTTAGGATTTATATTGATTTAATTATTTTATTGTACAATTATTGCTTCCTGTTTGCTGTCCTGTCTTGTGTCTTAAACTTTCCCAGTCCTATCCTGTGTCCAGACTTCCCTGGCTTGCCAGTCTGGAGTTTACGTGGCTTGCTCCCAGTATCTAGCTCTGGTTTTGACCACTGTTGCTCTACACTTGGCTGGCTGTATATTCTGGTGCCATCTTGTCCCTACCACCGGCTTCCCTGTGTCATTGCCCCTACTGTTTGGGTCTTGTCATCCTCTTGTCTGTCTGCTTGTGCTTAATTTCATGAATAAACACCTTTGTTTTGTTCATTGCTGCAACTGGATCCGCTTTCTTGCAACCAACCGTGACACCCACTTTGTATGACCTTTATGTATGTTGCTTACACAACTGTTACTTCAGTAGTTTCATTGTGGTGGTCTAAATGCTATATTGCACCTCTGCTGTACAAAAAACCTGTAAAGCCCCTGCAAAGTTCACACTTGCCTCATTTGTTTTATTGAATCACACTTGAGGGTTTTTTTCCCTTTTGCTGCAGTACATTTGGCAACTTTATGTCCTACAATGCAATATTTATGTCACATCAGCTCATTGGTACAGGCCTGAGCAATTACAGTCATATCATTCTGCAGCCAAGACTGGTTTCCAAATTTTAGATTAGACTGCCAGAGTTAAGCAGGGATTTGAGACCACGTGAGAACTAGATTGCTGTTGGAAGTGGTGTAAGTGAGGCCAACAGTGGGTCCTGATGCCCCAGTATAGTGACAGAGAAAACATCAAGTCAGCTCATATATATTTCTAAAGCACCTTTACAATGTAGACTGTGTCAAAGCAGCATAACATGAAGAATAGAGGGGAGAAAACTACATTATTAATTAGCAGGCAGGAGAGTAGTGGTACGGTGCTGATGTAGTTCTATAGTTAAATCAAATCAGATTCAGTTCACTTTAATACAAATGTCATTTTTGATTGACTGAAGAGCAGCTCCACCACAAGATCTAATCCAATCTCCATCACTGGACAGAAGTGGAGAACAAACCTTTGGAGAAAGCAGGATCAGTCAGGGTGACTAGCTCTCCTCTGGCTAAACGTAAATAGACAGCTGTAGTTTGATATGCCAGTGGGTCTTTTGGGAGGTGTACCCAGCTATGGATGCTCTGATTAATGCAGCCTAACAATCTTGCATATCTGTGATGATTATATTGTCTGTGTGCTGAAATGAACATAGATTAAACATACTCATTACTAATATGCCCTGAAACAGTGTTTTGAGTAGCAGTGAGTTCACAGCTGTTTGTTTTTGTTTAGTAAATAGTTGTATTGTCGTCTTGACTGTTTTCAGCTCCTGACGTGTCTGTGATGAACAGCAGTGTATCTGGACATGAAGGTGATGTCAGTGTTCAGTGTCTCTACAGCTCTGGATATAAGGCTAAAAACAAACAATGGTGCAGATATAAAGATAGAGTTAATAACATACACATATAAAGAGGAATCATTTATTGAAGCAGTTAGAAAAAGTAAAATTAATTTTCTGTAATTCAATAATAAGTCACCATATGTTTCAGTTTTCAGTTTTGCATATTGTTCAGGCATTAAGGAATAATGTATAAAATTAAAATCCCCTAAATTGGTCCCTTAAAACCCCCTAAAAAAGTTAGGGTTTGTGTATATTTCAGGTATAGTGCAGAATTAATTCATGGCCAAATGAAGCATGAAGGAGACACATCAGCATTTTAGATGAAGATGAAGCCTGCTTTAATATTTATATATATATATTTATATAATTAAATATACATAAATATATATATATTTATATATAAATACACTTCTCCCGCATATGTTTTACTCAGTGAATGCCTTACCAGCCACAAACCAGCACTTGGATATGCCCATACACTCTCAAACACACACACACTCATACACTACAGCCAATTTAGTCTACCCAATTCACGTATACCGCATGTCTTTGGGGAAAACCAGAACACCCGGAGGAAAACCACGTGAACACAGGAAGAACATGCAAACTCCACACAGAAAAGCCAACTGGCCCAGCCAGGACTCAAACCAGCAACCTTCTTGACATGAGGCAACTAACCACTAAGCCACCGTGCCACCTCTATCTATCTATCTATTTTGGATATGAAAATATCCTTAATCTCTTCAAGGTACTACATGTATCATTTTAACCACCAGATGTCTCACAGAAACAACTCAAACCAAAATAAACTTCTAGAAGCGTCCAGCAGAGGAAGTGATTTACAGCACTGTGACTCCACACTGAGAAAAACACAGCTACAGACTCTTCTGAATGCCGTCAAACCTCTTTGTGGGTCCGTGTGTGTATATTAGCATTTTATTATTTTCTTTTGCTGATGTTATGAATTTGATCAATGTTTTATTTTTAAGAGGACTCAAATGAGTTGACAGATCTGAAGTTCAAGACTGGTGAAAATTAAAAAGCTTTTCAATAAACTGTGTAGAGTATGATAAGTTTCTGTCTCTCACTCTCCCTCTTTTTTAAAAATTAATATTTAGCAGTTTTTCATGTTTAAAAGGCTGTTTCTCAATGTGCGCTCTTGTCTGTACTTGCGTTCTTGTGTCTTCATGAAATGTCATCAACCGTCGCCCCAGTACTGTTCCAATTTAAAGTTCACATCTTGCCAAGTACAGATAAAATTCACGGATGTGTACTTGCTCCAACCCTTTTGTTGAGGACGCATCTAGAGGTGACTTGTGTGAACTTGCGAAGCACGGGTATCCCACAATGCATTGAAGCCCAACCAGCGAAAGCTAATGGTGGAGAAAACCCACAAATAAAAAAAAAATACTCCTCTGTTGTGTCACAAAATTAAGTTTTAAGAGTTTTTCTCGCAAGAATGTAGTTATTTTAAACTCGAATCTGGAGTTTATTTACAAAGATTTGTATTTTATTTGTATTTTATTTACAAAGTGTGTCTTTGAAGATTTACTTCAGTGTATTTGGACTCTGAGCTCCAGACTGTCAGCGGGAGCTCTGTCATCACCTCCCTCGCCGAGAGCAGCTTTACATCAGCCAGTCCATCTCGATCTACTGCTGGATCTCATCTCTCCATTGTAGTTAAAACATGATATTTAATACATCTTGTGTATATCTAACAGGCATTTTTTGTCTTTTAAATCTATTATTTGTTCTCAGGTGTATTATTATGGCAGTATTATTTTATTACGTTTTATAATTGTCTTTATTTAATTAATGTTATGGCGGTTCATTCCGCTGTTGCAACCCCAGATTAATAAAGGGACTAAGCCGAAAAGAAAATGAATGAATGAATTAATGTTACCATGTTGTAACGTTACACTGTTTGTCTTTGTTTACCACATTGCTTATCTTTATTTTATATTGTATACGTCTTGGACTTTTTACTTGTATAATGGTCATTGTAGTTTATTAAATCTGATAATCAAACACACGGGTCTGTATATAATAACCAATAACCCATTTCACTTCATTATGCATTTACTTTGATAAATTGTACACATTTGCACATGTAACAGGCTATTGCTCAAACAAATAGGTTTTTTTTTTTAACGAAAACGAATGAGGCAGGTGTTATAAATTATGTTTTGTAATAAATATACTGTACATGCAGTGAAGATGGTATGTTCATGATGCCTTAATCACATTTATGTTGACATGTTTACTTTTTCTTAAATCAAAATTATTAGAAGCCGTGCTTTACATAATTCATTTTATTTTTAATGTACAGCGAAAACAATAAATCCACGGTGAGGTAAATGACGTTATAAAGAACACTGCTGTTCCATTTGAAGAAGTACCTGACTTGTGTCATCATGTTTATTCTTCCAAGTCAAACTTGGCAAGTCTGAACTTCCAAAGGCACAAGTCCGAACTTTGCGTACCTCAGATACTTGGCATTGAGAATGACAGTTTGACACTTGTGCTTTAAACCTCTCATCTGCACAGCCATGATATTTATTAGTATTTAGGCCAGTTTTATGAATAAATCAAATGATTGAACTGAACAAAAGAACCTGCTGATTCAGATGAAACACTACTGTCATTTAACATAATTAACCTGCTCAAAAACTAAAAACTCAGTAGTGAAATGTTGTTCTGTTGATGTGTGATGTTTTTAGCTGCAAAATGATGACTTTACTCATTTGTTCACATGTGTGTGGTTTTAGATATTTCTGCTCTTCCTCTAAAAAAGGAGAGTAACGAAGAGATCAGCTCCTCTCTCGCACACGAACACACACACACACAGACTCACTCATTCACTCCACTGCAGACATGATTCACCTTCTGATTCTCACTGGGGCTTTACTTCACATTGGAGGTAAATAGTTATGATTCTTTTGAAAGTGCATTGTTAAACTATTATATGGTCTATAGTTTACTTAATGTGTTACAGTTGTTTAAGGCTAGTTATTCTTCAGTATACATTTCCTTTATTAGTGTTTGTGCAGTTTATGATTTTTTCTTTTACACTTCTTCTCTACAGATGGAGCTTGGATTAATAAACAGAATATAGGAGTGAAATCTGGGTCACCAGGCATTATTCCATGTCTATATGAAAAACAATATAAAGAAAATCACAAGTATTGGTGTTGGGGGGCATTTTGGATCTCTTGCACTATATCGGCATTTGGAAATGGCCCAAGAGATAAATTTTCCATCACTTATTACCCAGCGCAGAGTATCTTTACAGTGGAATGGAAAAATCTGCAACCATCAGACTCTGGATATTACTGGTGCGCTGTGGAGATCAGTGACACTAATACACTAGATGCTGGTTATATATTTAATTGTTGAGATCTCATGACTGTTCTTCTGTCAAGGAGAAGGTTCAGGCCCAAATCAGGTCAGGTCACCGACAAGATGCAGATCAAATTACAGAGTCTTGAGGGAAGTGTTTCCTGTTCTGGATGCTCTGATTAATGCAGCCTAACAATCTTGCGTATCTGTGATGATTATACTGTCCGAGTTCTGAAATAAATATAGATTAAACATACTCACTACTAACATGCCATTAAGCAGTGTTTGAGTGGCAGTGAGTTCACAGCTGTTTATTTTTGTTCAGTAAAGAGTTGTATTGTCGTCTTGACTGTTTTCAGCTCCTGATGTGTCTGTGAAGAGCAGCAGTGTATCTGGACTTGAAGGTGATGATGTCAGTGTTCAGTGTCTCTACAGCTCTGGATATCACAATAAACTCAAACGCTGGTGCAGAGTTAAAGATAAGAGCTGTTTCACAGAGAAGAATACTGACACATCCCAGAGTTCATCAGTGCAGATCAGTGATGATGGTGAAAGCTCCTTCACTGTGCTGATGACTGGACTGAGACTCTCTGATTCTGGATGGTATTTCTGCTCTGTTGGAGATCTGCAGGTTCATGTTCATCTCACTGTCACCAAACCTGAACCCAAAGGTAAGATCACAAAAAAATTGTAACGCTATTACTGCCCTAAAATGCCCTTGCTGCTCTTATCTCTTCTTTCCAGTATTGACAACTACTCCAACAACTACACCTGAGACAGAAATGTAAGTTTAAACATTTTTGACCATTTAAAAGAATCAAACACATCCAAATAGTTTTATTGAGTGTTATAAAATGATCATTTTAATAAAGCACTTTACTCGCTTTGACATTATTACTTTATGATTTTATTACTCTTATAAATGTAATCACTGTATCGAGATATTCATACTTGCTGCAACACACCAATGTGTATTTGTGAGTGATTTACTAAATAAGGTTAATCAGCCATGTGTTTATTTCTATAGTTATATTTCCCCCAACACAAATGTAGCCGTTTAATTAATTATAGTTCTTATTTTTCATTGTTTTGCAGGAGCGCAACACAATCACCTGCCAACACAACTCCTACGAAAATGCAGACAATAATAAACAGTTAGCAGCAGTTAAACTATATTAATTATGAATTATTCAGGAATTTAACATTTGTAATATATTTTGTGATAAATTTGGTTAATAACTAACTGTGAAAAGTTTATTTTTTCTTATATAATGATTTTTTAGTTCTTCATTTTAGGTTTTATCTTTTAATTTTGACATTTATCACATAATTCAGATTTATCATATCATGTACAGTGTCTTCAGTTTCCAATATTTATCTAAAGTGAAATAAGGTACTGAAATGTAATTTTTTTTATTTATACTTTTCACAATGCAGTTGTATTACTGTAGTATTATAATGCTGTCTTTTTAGAGAGGGAAAACAATAATGGAAACAAAAATAGTTTGGTTTAAAATAATTTAATAACTTTTTTTCCTTTCTACTATTAACAGCAGCCGTGACTACTGGTTCAGGACCCAAATCACATGTGTAAGTGAATATTATTATTCAATCATTCAGAATAATAACTGATACCAAACTGTTACACTGTAGGTACAGATGGGGCCTTTAGAAATGTACGCCTCAGGGAACAGAATGCCATGACCAACCGAGGTCAGTCGCAGTACTCAGGGAAATTCTCTGACTCAGGAAATACATTACCATTAGGGGCAGCCGAGCTTCATTCTCAGTAGTGGCCAATTCTGTAGGCGGAGGACTCGATGCCATGGGTGGCTGTTTCTCCGTGGAAGGTGGAGGTGTTTTCTCCATGTTTTGTTTCTAAATACAATACAATTGTTAATAAAATCTAACAATGTTCCGCCTGGGATAATTGTGTTTATTGTTTTCTGGTAAGAGAAATAGTTTCATTTTAGACACAATATTGCCGACTCGCCACAGCCATGGCTCTAATATTACATTTTCGACTGTAGCCTACATACAAAACTTTTCACAGAGCTCAGTTAAATGTTCTTTGATTAGGCTAGTTATCAATAAACTGTTAAAGCCCAAACAAATGGTAAAATACAGGTTGTAATTTAATATAGTTTAAATAAATAAATAAAATATAATTTAATAGCCTATATACTGTAGGCTAAATAAATATAACATTTTTTTTTTATTAAATAAATAGGCTATTTTCTGAAAAATGGCCATGTCCATTCCATGGAATTAAACACAAATAAGACAAATAAGTATTTTCCGTGTATTTGAAGAAGCAGTCAATCATGCACTAAAAAAATAAGCTGTAGCCTAGCTTAACACTTAAATAGGCTATTAATAATGGATATAAATGAAAGATAAATAACATGTTTTTGTGAAAGCAAGAGAGAATATTGCGGGAGTGCTGTTATAAAGTGTGCTGTCTCAAATTTTGTGCATTACCACAACATTTGAGCTGGTTTCAGTTATTTCATTTCATTTTCGGTTGTTTAATTTTTTAAAATCTATTTATTTAACTTGTTTGTTAATTAAATCCCGTTTTGCTATTTATTTTTGTAATTTGCTTTTGTCAAGTTGTGTGAAAAAGGTGTGTTTGTGCATGAAACGTGCGCGTTTAGATGTACTTGTGAGTGAGACCGGCCGAAAGAGCGCTCGCTTCACAGCTCTGTCGATTACTATAGTAATGTTATTTTTTACATCCAGAAAAGATCCCCATCGCTCTCCAACAGCAGACTCAGAGACTAACACTGGAAAAGACAACAAGGATGAACAAAACAAGTACTTAAGTCTTTTCAGTGTGCATTTACTTTTATTGAATCTCTAAATTAGAAGCAAAGCCTTTCAAAAACTGAATCACAATTAAGTATATCATTAACTGTTTGTAACCTTTTGATTTTATTTATTTTGTCAGTTTTTGTGTACGTATGTTGTCAGATTCCTTAGAACCTAAATCTAAATCTGTTAGAATCAAATACTACAGTACTAGCTGTAGAAAAAGCCAGATGCAATTAGTTCAATTCTATGAGATTGGTTTACTTAATATCCAAGGGAAAATTGACGCAGCTCCATTTCCCACACAATAGATGAATTAATAAGAAGCATTTAAAACACATTGGATGTATTGGTATTATTATATACTATATATCTTGTTCTTATTGCTTTCATTTATGTTTAACTAACAAATATCAATCACATAAAGTTTATGAGATCAATTATGTTAAAAGTATGTAATCAAAATGGATGGAAATTTTATATGCAAACAGAATACATAAATGTTACTTAACAAACATGTCTCTCCATCACCACAGGTATGATGTGATTATGATCATGTGGCTTGTAGTGACACTTGTGCTTTTACTGCTCGTTGCTCTTTTTACCATAGTAATCTGCAGGATGAAAAAGAATCCAGGTAAGTTCATTTTTTCATTGCTGAATATTAATGATTTCACAGTATATGAGAAGAAACAGGCTGTAAAGTAAAGTTTAGTGTCATAAATAATAAAAACACACTTGACCACAGAATAATGTGACTAACCAATCAGAATTAAGGTTCCAGAAGGGACCAAGGGAGTTCAAAGCAATGCCTTAGAACCTTTCAGTCAAAAGTTATAAAAAATAACTTTCTTTTCTCCTTAGAACAATATATATATATATATATTAAATGAAATTCCACATCAAATTTTTCAACAAAAATGTTTTTTGTTGATTTGAAAAAAGTTTTTATGAAAATGAATCTTCAAATCTCACTCTGACAGAAGGTGATCAAATTAGAGAAGAACATTTTGACAGCAGCACCATGAATACTGTAAGTGTTTTGGAATTTACAGTAACTGACATATACTGGTGCAGTTCTGTGGAAAAGAATGTAATTGTGTCAAATTAATTCAGCATCTAAATCTGTGTTTGGTGCAGATGCCCTCTGAAAACCAAATGACATCTATCAGTCCTGCAGAAGCTGATGTAAGTCTTCATCCTTCATTCTGTGTGCTTTATAACTCTCAGAAGACACTGAGATGCTGAATTCAGATCAGTGATGGTCAGTTGTGTTTGTTCACAGTCTTCTGCTGATGACGGTTCAGTAGTTTACAGTCCTGTCTCCTTTACTAAGACAGTAAGTGTCTCTGAGATTTTCATCATTGAGATTTTTTGTGAAAGTGATGTGTGTGTCAGCAGTTTTAGCTGGAATTGTCTGTTTCCCCAATTCAATTTCATTCTTTTTTTTTTTGTTTTTGTTTTGCAATTTATCACATTTTTTGAATTTCCATTATGTGACTCTTGTAGCACTGAAGTTATACACTAAGGTTTGTGTGACAGAAATTGTGCATTTCGCAATTAAACACAGTAAATGAACAGCCAAAGCACAAATTAAGTTTTCTAGCTGTAAACCGTGTTGTGCAAACTCCTCTCAGATCTGATCATGTTTTTTCACAGTGTTTATCATCAGTGGATCCAGAAGCTGATGTGATCTACAGCGCTGTGATGAAAAATCACAAAACTGTGAGTTAATAACATACACATATAAAGAGGAATCATTTATTGAAGCAGTTAGAAAAAGTAAAATTAATTTACTGTAATTCAGTAATAAGTCACCATAAATGTATTAGTTTTCAGTAGAGTGTTCAGGGTTTAAGCATTAATGCATGCAGATAGTAGTTATTATTATTATTTCAATATTTTTTCATGTTTCAAGGTTGTTGCTTTTTCGTTGTTTTTTTATGTTAGCTTGCGTTATAGTTAAAACTAAATGAATACCCTTATGAAATACATGTTTGTGTGCATATTTCAGGTATAATGCAGAATTAACTCATGGCCAAATGGAGGATGAAGGAGACACATCAGCATATTTGAAGAAGATGAAACCTGCTTTAATATTTCTTCTCATCTTTAATTTTAAGTCCAATAAGACAGTTAAGATAATTTACCAAGTTTTTACAAAAATATGAGACACAAACAAACATAGTAACCAAAAATCAGCCACGGTTTTGCTATACTATAGTATTTGTAATAAAAACATGTTAAATTTCGAAAGGGTAGCCCTATACACATTAAAACGTGGGTTACAATTTGGGTAAAACACAACCAATGGGTTAAAAATGTCATTTAAAAATTGTATTAAAAAATCCAATTGCACCTGAGGGGTGATTAAAAAAAACAATGACAATTTTTTTTATTTTGAAAATTAAATCAAATAATTTGCTAAAACATTTTATTTGAGATGCAAATATAATTCATTAAATAGAAGCAAAATCGCCTTTTATACTGGCCATTACTGAGTTTGTTTTTACACTTTAATATTTGTGTACAGTAGAATTGCAGGAGTGAGAGTGCAGTTTCTTCTGTTTTATTATAGTAATTGCAAGTTAATTGATTTTATACAACAGTTCATTAAATAAGTATTAGGAGACTTACAATTTAAACTCAATGTTCTGTTTTTGCTCTTCTGCAATCAAAAAACTGTTCTTATATATAATTTTTCTTTCTTTTGTCAAGTCATTTGCTTTCTAACTGAATCAGCGTTTTTGAATGAATCATTTGAATTCATGATTCGATGAATCGCTCGTTCATTCGTAATTAAAGGCTTGTCGCCACCTACCAGTAGCTTTAGTTTCTGTTTCTTTACAGTGACGTCACTAGCTCCACTGGGTGTGTCTGACACTGCATCTCTGGGCGATGCAATCTCAGCTTGCATCATAAAGGCTGCATCCAGATACTATTGAGCAATATCTGTATCAGTTTTATAATGTACCTCTTTTCTGCTTAATAAATGTATAATAACATTTAAAAGTAGATGACTAGACACTTCCAACACTCATCTCATGTGTGATGTCCTCTTTAAGATCTTTTACCATGTCTGTGTTTCAACTTTCAGTTCTGCTGTGAACATTTCACCTGCACATCATGTGATGTACTTATAAATATAGCGATGCAGAGCTGCATAATTTAGCAGCCAGTGGTCTATTCTCTGTGAATATGCTGCACTAACAATTTGCTGAAGTTTGTAGTAAATATAGCAGAGTTTAAACAGTAAAACTGGTTTCATTGTGTGCATATTGTATGACTGCAGCACAATTAAAATATTAAATAAAGACATAATAGATTGCAATATAACACAGAACAGACATTTTTAAACAGCTAAAATATGTGGAAATGACTGTGCCAACACTTAAAGGGATAGTTCCACCTAAAATTAAAATTTACTCACCATTTACTCACCCTCAAGTGGTTTCAAGCCTTTATGAGTTTCCTTTTTCTGTTGAGCACAAAATAAGATATTTTGAAAAATGTTAGAAACCTGTAACCACCGACCTCCAAAGTAGCAAAAACAAGAAAGTTGATGGTTACAGGTTTTCAGCATATTTCTGAATAATTTGTGTTCATCAGAAGAAAGTAAAACAGGTTTGTGGCAAGTGAAGGATGAATAAATAATGACAGAATTTTCATTTTCGGGTGAATTTTAAGTTAAAATTAAAGTTAAAATTAAGTTAAAGACTCACAATTCTGTTCTCAGGCACTATTTGCAGCATTATTATACTCATAGTTGGGTTCTACAGAATTCAGTTGCAGGTTCTCTGTCTCTCTCTTGTGGAGCTGTTTGGGATTTACTGATGAGCTAATTAGGTGGGTTGAGCTAATTAGCAGAGGCTGATGTTTCAGGTTAATAAGAAACCATTTGACTGGGGAAGACTTTGAGGTTGTGAAGAGATTTGGTGAAAGAAATGTGAGTTTTCTTATGCAATTGGGGAAATGTTTTCCCTTGTTCTCTCGTGTTTTTATTTTTTCAATTAGCTGCTGAAGAAAAGTTCTGTTATATTGTGTTTTGGCTCTTCCTGTAAGCCTGGAAACAATATTTTGGTTTGTCCTTCAACATTGAAAAAACATTAGTAAAACAAACACTGCTTTTTCACACATTAATAACTCATAATTTGTTGATTAATTAGATCAATTGCTTTGAACCATGATTGTCAATTTTTCTTAGTTTTTTTCTGTCAAATAAATTTTTCTGAAGACAAAGATTCAAAACAGGATTTCCAATTTTTCATCCAATTTTGCATCCTTTGTCCACATATACAAAGAATGAAATGAAATAAAATAAGAACGAAACATGGAAAAACAGACATCACAAATTTTGATCAATTTTTTTTGTTTGCATTGTTACTAAAAATGCAGTTTTTCAATCTAAAAGGTCAGGATTCTGACACTTTGGTCTTGTTAATTCTTGCTTTGGTGCCAGAGTCCAGACACTAGTCCTGTCATGTCCAGTCATTGTCTGTCTTCGTCTTTGTATGAGCGCCGTCTTGGCCACGCTCGGACTGTGCGCGCTCCCGCGTGACACGGGTGTGCGAGGTCTGGGCGTGCTCGGGATGCACGCTCTTGTTCTGGTGTGTTTGTTGTTTTGTTCGCGGCATGGTGTTTTCGTTCTCAGCGCTCCAGTCTAGTTGGTTTTGGTTTCGGTTGGCGCTGGGATTGGAGCAGGCATGTCGCATGTGTGAGTTCACGGTAAGTATTTTCATTTATCGTGTGCTTGTGTCTTACTGCTGTCCTGTGCCACTTCGTCGTCGTTTATCGCCTTGTCCAGCCCTGCTCTTCCCTGCCAGCCCAGTTTAGTTTGTTTGTTCATTTGTTGTGTTAATGTTTTCCTCCTCGGGGTAGTTTTTGTTGTGTTCTTGTTTTATTTTATAATAAACCCAAATTTTAGCATTTGAGTCCTCACTCCGTTTCCCCAACCACGAAACGTGACAGTGTCTTGCACAACAAAAATACTTTAAAGGGGACCTATTATGCCCCTTTTTACAAATTGTAAAATAATTCTCTGATGTTCCTAGAGTGTGTTTGTGAAGTTTCAGCTCCAAATACCACACAAATAATGTTTTATAACTTTGCTAGTTAGTTCAAACAGCCCCTCTTAGGCTTTGATCCTAATTGTGCCATTTCGGTGACTGTCGCTTTAAATTCAAATGTTGCTTTAGATTCAAATTTAATGATTGAAATGAGCAGCAGATTCAAAACTCTAATGGCGGACGGCTGCTTCTCACTCAGGGCTGTCTATGCTAATGAGGGAGAGATGGTCACTAATAGCGGGGCACGTAATTATACGTGGGACCTGTGGCAGCAGTGTGTGAATATAGCCAGCCTTTAATGGTAAAAATTTATTAACTCTATTTTTTATAAATCATACTTCATATAAACAGTCTGCAGAAATACTTTGATTGACATTCTCCCTTTGTACGTGTCATCAGAGGGGGAACCCATAATTTTTAACCACTAGCTGTCGCAAAGGAACATCTCAAACCAAAATAAACTTCCAGAAACGTCCAGCAGGTGGAGCAATTTAAAGCACTTTGACTCCACACTGAGAAAAACAGGTACAGAAACTCTGAATGTTATCACCAGGTGCGGATTGGCCATCTGGCAATTCTGGCAAATGCCAGAAGGGCCGAACCATTTTTTAAATGTGGGCCGGTCAGTTTTTTTTTTTTTTTTTTTAAATATGTATTGTTTTTACATGCAGGCAGCTTTTATTTCTTGCAAGATGTGGATTGTGATTATGATGATGATGATGATGATAATAATAATAGTAATAATAATAATAAATGTTAAGCATTTGGCCCAATCGGCGACGGCCGGCTGGTTTTGAGATGGGCTGACCCAATCCGACCCAATCAGAGGTTATGCGGACGTAATCAAAATCTGGCAAGAATGTCAAACAAACAGTAAGTGCAACACAAGCTAATTGTTAGAGATGGACCGTAAAAAAAGGAAAGGCGGTGCCGAAAAGCTCAGACAAAGCAAAAAAAAAAGGGCTCTAAAATCAGACACTGCCAAATGCATAAAATTAACTGAAATATTCTCGAAAGGTTTAAAGGACAGTAGCGTGAATGGCGTGAAAATTACTTAGTATATTTTAGTAAAATGACTTAGAAGTATTTTTTCTGTTTTCTTCTCAACTCCTCTACCACGCTACTGTCCTTTAAACCTTTCGAGAATATTTCAGTTAATTTTATGCATTTGGCAGTGTCTGATTTTAGAGCCCTTTTTTTTACTGACTGACTTCTATTACAGGCAATAGTGTAATATATCTATGCAATAGTATGACAATGTAAAATGAGACATTGGCTTGCTTATGTTCTCCCTTGACTGAATCGTGTGTTCATCTATTCAAAACTAGAATGTTTCTGGACCCAGTGCAGATAGCTAGAAACTCTTTAAAATAAAAGCTCATGTGAGCCTTTTTAACACTGTGGCTCTAATTAACGATAAATTAACCCTTATGATAGGAGTAACCTGTGAATGTGTATCACACACACACACACACGCATACACACCTTTACACACAAATGGAGATGCAGCTCTAGCAACACTTCAGCATACTTTAATTCACAAATAACTATATATCATGAAGGATTAAAAAAATGTACAAATCTGCTGGTACACACAAATATTGCAGCTTTTTTTTTTTTGCTAAACTATTCCTTTTTGCTCTACTGTTATTACTTAATTGTATTAATGTGTATTCCAATGTTGAGAGCAGTCAGTTAGAAAACATGTTGCTGCAATCTTTACATCCTATACTGTGTTTATTAACTAGGATGTTGCTGGAATCAGTGCAGCCAGAGACTGCTCTGCCAATGCCAGTGCTGTGAGAAAGGATGCTACGGTAGGCCTAGCAGAGACAGGGAGGAGTGTGGTAGAGTTAGGAAAAACAAAACAGTTACACACTGTACTTTCGGTTTGTAATTAACTCTAAAGTAGAGGTGAACACATGACAATAGTTGTAATTGTCTACATAGTTACATTTAAACTTAACTGTACGTTAGGTCATAATTATTAATATTTATTCATTCTTGATTCTATAAGATTCACAGATAATTTTTTATTTAGTTTTTACTGTATGTATAAAATTGAGTTGTTTTTGTTCCAGTCACATACATTAAATGTTTAAATATCTATTGCATATGGTACTGCTTATATTATTTCACCATCTGTACACCAATATAAGTAGTGAATGTGCGTGTCCGTGGGTGGGGCTGTGTCGGTGTGGTAATGTGGGCTGAATTTTTGTCCCAGTCCGCCCCTGGTTATCACAACACCCCTCTCTCTCTCTCTCTCTCTCTCTCTCTCTCTCTCTCTCTCTCTCTCTCTCTCTCTTCTTTTGTTCTTTTTGTTTTGGGATATACAAATGTCCTCAGAAGTTTAGCAATACAAGTAAATTTTGACCCTGTGGAGACATTTTTTTTTGTTCCCCATGAGGAAAACGGCTAATAAATCACACATTATCACACAGTGAAGTATTCTGAAATATGTAAAAATGCAGATTGTTTCCTGTAAGGGTTGGGTTTGGGGTAGGGGTGGGTATAGAGGGATAGAATATACAGTCTGTATGGTAGCTTATAAAAATCATTACGTCTTTGGGAAGATGACAAAAAGATAGCTGTGCAAGCATGCTTGTGTGCATTTTATTATCTTTTGTTACTGATGCTGTATGAACTTTATCAATGTTTTAAGTTCAAGAGGACCCAAATGTATGAACAGATGTAAGGTTCAAGGCTTGACAATTCAAAAGATTTTAACCCCTTACATGTCACCGTCCGGATAGTGTGACACTTAAGTTTACTTCACTATATTGCAATTACATTGTAATCTAATCATGACAAAAATATATATTGCTAGAAATGGTCCAAGTCTCCTGGATGCATATTTTACTGCTTTAAAAAAAATTTTTGCTACGTTGGACGAGTGAGAAAATCCATTTACTTTCACCCTTAACCTGTCGGGCCCTTTGCGGCTACATTGTTAATCCATAATATTATAGTCTAAACATAAACCAATACTATACATAACTATACTATACTATACTATACTATAAACAAACTATATATCATTTGAAAGCTTAAAAGTTTCCATATCTGATTTGATAGATATTATTTGAACAACAGTTATGTATTAATAAGCTATACAAGTACATTCATCAGAGTTGTGAAGCATTTCATTTGATTTTTAGGGGCTTAATTCAAATCAGGGTGGCGCAGTGGGCAGCGATGTCGCCTCATAGCAAGAAGGTCGCTGGTTCGAGTCTCGGCTGGGTCAGTTGGCATTTCTGTGTGGAGTTTGCATGTTATCCCCATGTTCATGTGAGTTTCGTCCGGGTGCTCCAGTTTCCCCCACAGTCCAAAGACATGCGGTATAGGTGAATTAGGTAAGCTAATTTGTCCGTAGTGTATGTGTGTGAATGAGAGTGTGTGGGTGTTTCGCAGTGATGGGTTGCGGCTGGAAGGGCATTCGCTGTGTAAAACACATGCTGGATAAGTTGGCGGTTCATTCCACTGTGGCGACCCCAGATTAATAAAGGGAGTCATATGTTTTACGCAGCGGATACCCAATTCACCTATACCACATGTTTTTGGACTTTGGGGGAAACCGGAGCACCCGGAGGAAACCCACGCAAACACGGGGAGAACATGCAAACTCCACACAGAAACGTCAACTGACCCAGCCGAGGCTCGAACCAGCGACCTTCTTGCTGTGAGGCGAACGTGCTACCCACTGCGCCACCGTGACGGCCTTTAATGACATTTTTAATGACAAATTCAACTTGAACTGCTGTAGTTGAAGTCAAAAAAAAAATTCATGACACAATTATAATGGCTTCATGACATTCATGTTTATAACAGATTTATGACAAGTTTTGGTAATGTCAATTTGTCGTGACAAAGACAAAAACAGGTTGTAATGTGTTTGTTTATGTCAAGCTGTTATAAGAAACAATGTCATCTTTGCATTGAAAATGTCATAACTGAGACACTTAATGACAGTTGTCATAAGCAACATAGGCTCATTCTGAAAACATAGCCCTATATACATTTCTGGAGATTGTGAATTATGTAGCCAGAGGTACATATGGCTGCACTTTGTCTTTAAAACAAAAAACGGTATGATGCCGTTCCTTTTTTCACTTACCAGCTGACCACTTACCTCCGTGTGGACAGCTTTCCCGCTGTTACCGGTTTGTCCAGTAGCTCGCAATGTACATCGGAGGACTTGAGACGCAGAGAGGAGTTGACCACAACGACAAGGTTCGAGTCTGGCAGAGAACGGTTCCAGAAAGCGGGTAAGACAAAAACAAAAGCCAAAAAAACTAAAAGAAACAAGTAAATAACAGGGTGAAAATGTGGAAAAAATCAGACGAGGGCTTTTCTTTTTCTGGATTGCTTTTTAAAACTGTCGGTTGGGTTTACAGAAGGAGGGTGGGTCAGTCAGTCAGTCGACAGTGGCCTGTGGTGGATTTACGTGAGAACAGCAGGCGCGAATGGCACTTGCAAGAGAAATTTGAGATCTCAAAAATTGTACACACTACACAGTGACCTCTGATGGATTCGTGAAAACAAAAACTACAAAAGAAACGTACCTCCTGGGACATATTTGGCACTCTCCATAAATGTATATAGCAATACATTTTCAGAATGAGCCTGGGTTGGTCATAAGCATGCATAAAATCTAATTCACATTCATGGCGTGTCATGATCATAAAGGTCTTATGAACACCCCTTCAAGTAAGGTCATAGTATCATGTTTTATTAATATTAACATTTCAAAGTTCAGTTTTAATGGGTCCAGTAAAACAGTTACAACCCTCTCATCTGCTCATCATGATATTTCCACACTTTTTAGTATTTAGGCAAATGTTATGGATAAATTATGTGTATCACATTATCAATCCGAAGTAGAGATTCTGCTGATTCAGACGATTCACTATACTGTCATTTAACATAAATTAACCTGTTCACGGACTAAACTATATCTCAGAAGTGAAATGTTGTGTTGTGGTGAGTGACGGCATGATGTTTGATGTTGTGGGCTGAAGAATAACCTTTGTTCAAACTTGTGTTGTTTCAGATGTTATTTTTGTTCTTCCTCTGAAACTGAGCGACTCATAGCCACACACAAGCACTCCACCGCAGACATGATTTGAACTCTCTTTCTCACTGGAGTTTTACTTCACATCTCAGGTAAACTACTATAATTCTCTGAATATCATTATTATTAAATTATTATATAGTTTGTTGTTCACTTAAAGGGTTATAATATTTTAACTTACTGTAAATGCTAGTTATTCTTCAGTATACATTTGCTTCAGTATGTAATGTGCAGTTATAATTTATACAGTGGCTTGTAGTGATTATAGTTATAATATGAACGGCATGTGCGCTTATGTTAGTTGTGTTATTATTCCTGAGGTTTCCATAATCCTGGACCAGGCCGTATTCTGAGCAGCTGCTGTGGTGGTCATGGAGGAGTGGAGAGCTTGAGACTGATTCCTGTAAGACCCAGTGACAGACGAGTCTTTGCATTGATCCTGAAGGGCCAGCCTGTACACCAGCCGGTGACCTCTCCCACCTGCAGCTTCTCCAGGATGCACGTCCAGCTTCCTCCAGCTTCCGGCGCCTAGACTGCAGCTCTGCATAAGAAGTTTGGCCATAGGAGAAATGGTCGTGCCTAACTGAGCCTGATTTTTCTCTAGGTTTTTTTTCGTTCACTTTCACAAATTGGTGAAGTTTGTTCCTCGCTGCTGTCACCACTGGCTTGCATGGTTCAGGACTTGTGAAGCTGCGCATCGATGGATTTGCTCTTCAGTGTTTGGACTCTCAGCAGTGAAAATTAAACCACACTGAACTGAACTAAACTGAACTTAAACTCTGAAAACTGAACTGACACAGTATTAATTTACTATAATCTTCTATGTGAAGCTGCTTTGACACAATCTACATTGTAAAAGCGCTATAGAAATAAAGATAATTTGCAGACATAATGAGTTGTCCATGTCCATGTGAGGCGTCTTAATAAGGGTATGGGCAACTGTGAATGGAAGCACCTGTTGTTAATGCATGGTACGAAAGCTTCGTTGGTAGGATGGTAGAGGTGGGCATTCTTCCCCCAACAGGATGGCAGATGGATGGAGAGCTAAGGATATGGGGCGTGGCTTGGCTGGTGGTCCTGGAAGAACCTCTTGAAGACTGAGTAGGTGAAGTGATAGTGGAGTGGAGTTTAAACCCCTTAGTGATATAGAAATTTGTTTAAAATGCAAATGTATCTAACACCAAGTCAATGGATAAAACACTACTCCATTTGTCAGAAATGTCCTCCTATTCATAGCAGTCAAGCGGGAAGTTTGTTTCTTTGCCGTTTTCACATCCAACCGACTTACCATTATAAACTTGCATATGACACTTTTGTGTATGGACATGAGTCACTATGGCATATTACGATTGGACTTCTATGCTCGATGTGTTGAATGTTTTTCACTAGCTGGGTAAGTTAAATGGCTATCAGATGTGGCAGAGTTTTTTTTTGTTTTGTTTTTTTAATAAATATATCAACTGCCAACATCAAACCCTGAACTTTAAAAACGAAAACGATGCCACCACTTAGTAGAAACTGTGTGAATGGAATGTTTGTTATGGGCTTTACTTTAATCCATGATTAAATAACATTACGTTTGGAATCTTAAAATGATTAAAATCACAAGCATATCTGGCCCAATTCATTCACAAAGTATTTTGCAACTGGGTCCATTCATAACTGTCAAGAGAGAGGGCGGGACCATCTCAAGTTTTGGGAGCTCCTTGGATGGTCACACTTCTCCTTTCAGCTATTGGCTCAATGAAGTGTCAATCAAAAGTGCAAAAGGTCGGTGGCCATTTTGTTGACCAAAACTCACTAGTGTTTATGTCTGAAAAATGCTACTGTACTGAACGCACTCCAGAGACTAGTTTGGATGATAGCAGTGCATTCAATGGATGTTTATCAACATATGAATATGTTGTGGACTAATGTTTTATGGATTGGATTGCCTGGACCCTTGCAGTCAAATTACTTCAAGCTGTTAGAATGTTATGGATCTGTGGACAGGCGGGAGGCTTGAGAGGTGAGTTTCTTTGGTTGAAAGCATTCTAGTCATGCGAGTCTCGTCTTTCAAAAGATTTATAAAATGTTTAGTCTTTGTTGGGGAGTAGTTATTTTTGCGAGGCTTCCCCTTAAAGCATGCTATGTATGTTACCGCGGGTGGTCCGCTAGAAGAGCTGTGAGAGTTCGGCTTCATTGCAATGGCTTGGATCGCCGGCGTCTTGAGAGTTTAGGCGGAGTTTGTGGACTGTGATCTTGCTGGAGATCTGGGTTGAAGACACGGTGGATGCGTTGGGTGAGGGTGTTTGAAGTGTGTGGAGAAGGAGATTATATTGACAGCGTTATGGTTAAATGGTAGAAAAGCTGGTGGGCCGGCCAGTGTCTTGCGGGACCTCAGGCTCGATTGTCGTCCTGGCGGGGCTGGATGGCGCTGAGCCGCAGCTGAAGTCTCGGGGAGAGCGGTGCTCTGGCTGAAGTTGTAGTTGTTTGTTGGTTGGTTCTTTCCATATCGATAGGCTAAATGGTGCAATGCTGTAGAAGCTTTTTGTAGCTGGAGCGTTTTTGTAGCGGGAAGCATTCTTCAAAACGAAGATGGCTGTTATATGGAACTTAGGGTATTTATAGTGGCTTAGGAATCATCTGATTGGTGAATCATAAATTGAATAATGCGGGACCAGCCACAAGCAATCATAAACATGTGATCCTCTCGAAATTAGTTTATAAATAAACTTCACTTAGTATCCTCTGTCTAACTGCTAATGTTAACAACCAAAGAAACATCATAATTACAACATAATTTAGTGAATCAAAACATCCCGCCATCCACAGATGTTAACAGCAACATCAGGGAGTAACTAGACCGCAAGGATCCATGCAATCCAACTCTGTAAAATATTAGTCCACAACACATTTATACGTCAATAAACATCCACGGATGGCACTGCTCAAAACTAGTCGCTGGAGCGCGTTCTGTAGAGTAGCGTCTTGTCAGATGTAAACATCAAATATCAAAATGGCCGCTGACCTTTGCCCTTGATTGACGCTACATTGAACCAATATGTGTCAAAAACTCCAAAAGTGTCAAGCTATCAACATCCAAAGAGATCCCAGGATGAGAGAGAGTCCCGCCCTCTCTCGACAGCTAATAAATCAACCCAGTTGCAAATGACTTTGGCCAGATATGCTTGTGATTTTAATCATGTTAAGATACCAAGAGTAATGTTATTTAAACTTGGAATAAAATAAAACCTATAGCCAAATGTACCATTTACAGTTTTACCAAGTACGGTTTAAGTATAGATTAATTGGTGACATCATCTCTAAAGTTCAGGGTTTGATGACAGCAATTGATTTAATAAAAAAATAAAATAATAATAAAAAATAAAATAAATAAATAATTATTATAATAATTTTAAAAAACACACACAAACACACATCCAGCATAGAAGTCTGATTGTAATACACCATAGTGACTCATACGTCCATACACAAAGCACGTCATGAGCAACTTTACAATTGCAGTCGTTTGGAGGTGAAAATGGCAAAGAAAACAAACTTCTTGACAGTGATGAATCAGAGGAGGATGTTTTTGACAAACGGAGTAATGGTTCATCCATTGACCCGTGGTAGATACATTTCCATTTTAAACAAAATTTACAGCATCGCTAAGGGGTCTTCAAAAAGAACTTCCAGGACCACCAGGCAAGCCACGCCCTATATCCTCAGCCCACCATCCCTCTCCCATCCTGCGGGGGGACGAATATCCTCCTCTTGCATTCTCAACAACAAAGCTATTGTACAATGCATTAACAAGGGTGCTACCATTCACCATCACTCTAGGACGTCCCGCATGGATATCTGCTAAAAAACAATTCATTATGACTGCTGTACATGTACCATGATGTAAAATCAAATTGCTAATTCTCTCTCTCGTTTCTCATTCAAGAGATTCTGGCAGCTAGCGCCAGAAGCAGATCCTCATCCAAGGCCTGTCCCTCATTATTTAGAAATGATATTGCTATAAACCACCCCCTATATCACCTCTGCGAAACTTCCATAGCCCTCATTTTACAAGCAGTTGCCCCTAGAACCCTTCAGTCATACCTCACTGCATGGAGTTCATTCAAACACTTTCACTCCCTCTATGAAGCACCTATCCCAGTTTTTCCCCTCCTCTCTATCACCTCACTTTTTTCCAATTTCAAGCTGCCATCCACCCTACAATATCTGATCTAACTTTGCAGGATAAAGATACCCTTACTTTCCTTGTCAAGCAAAGCAAAACAGATCAAATACGCAAAGGGCATTTCTTTTACATTTATAACATCCCCATCCCCCACACGCCCTTTCCAAATCCTCCTAGCATTCTACTCTTAAGGAGATCCTAGGAGTCTAACACCCTCACCCCACTTTTTACTGATGACGCTAATCATTCAGTAACACGTTTTTGGTTCCAAAAACACTTAAAAGAAAAGCTTGAGCTCGACCCTACCATTGTCTCTCACTACCCCTCTATCTAGTGTTGGAGCCCCTTCGCTCCCCTTTTTTTCCCTACTCTTCTTTCTAGCCTGTCCCCCAAGCGCTGTTATGCTCTGCTTCCCCACCACTCAGCTCACAGCAGCTCTGACTCTCATAGGAGTTTACCCTGAGCTCCGACTCCCGCAGGAGTAACGCCAAGCCCATTCCCAGCCACTCCTTCACAGTCACGCTTCCTTTCTTCTTCCTAATCTTTCCCAATATTATACCCAGCAGTCGGATATAGTATAGTTCTATCTGTATTTTGGGGGGGTTTCTTCAATACGCGGCTGCTGTCCCGAGCTAATAAAGGCATTTTGTGGAGTTTCGAGATCTCCCCTTTCGCCCTGCAATGGGAGGGAGAACTGGGCTCGAGGATCTCATGAGCTCAGGGCTCTCTCCCGGCACAGCATGCCAAACACGCTTTATAATCAATCATCAGTTGAGTGTGAACTCTTGAGTTTATTTAAAAACTTATTTTGAGAGGATCACGTGCTTATGATTGAACACAGCTGGTCTTGCATTAGCCAATTCATGATTTAGCAATCAGACGATTCCTAAGTCACCATAAATAACCTAAGTTCCATACCACAGCAATCTTCGTTTTGAAGAATCCCCTCTTCCACCCCTACTCCTCCTTTCCTAGATGAGTAGCACGGTGGCCCAGTGGTTAGCACTGTTGGCTCACAGCAAGAACGTCACTGGTTCTAGTCCTTATCAAGCAAGTCAGTGTTTCTGTGCGGAGTTTACATGTTCTCCCTGTGCTCACGTGGGTTTCCCCCGGGTCCCCCGGTTTCCTCCCACCGTCCAAAAACATGCAACTTAAGTTTATTGACACCATAGACATACTCCAAGTGAGTAGTTATCTGTTTATAGCAATCCCTATTTTTCATTTGCTACAACAGCAGGGATGTTTCGAGATCTACCTGAGCTCAAACTCCCCTCTCACCCTGCAACGGGAGGGAGCCCTGGGCTCGAGGATCTTATGAGCTCAGGGCTCTCTCCCGGGACAGCATGCCAAACACACCTTATAATCAATTATCACCTAAGTGTGAACTCTTGAAATGTCTTTTAAGTGTTGTGAAAAGGAATGGCAACATTACAACGTGGTAAATGTTTTACTGTTCCAACGTTTTTTGAAAAGTTTTGCAAAAAAAATCACGAGGAACACATTAAATGTTGTATGCTGTGGTATTGTCTTCAATGAAATACAAGTCAAAGTAAATTTAGAAATGCCTTTCTTTTTTTATTTGGGTTTTCCATACTCTTCCAATTTTTTCTGATTTGGGGTTGTGTATATATTCATTCATTCATTTTCATTCAGCTTAGTCCCTTTATTCATCAGGGGTCGCCACAGCGGAATGAACCGCCAACTTATCCAGCATATGTTTTACACAGCGGATGCCCTTCCAGCTGTAACCCAGTACTGGGAAACATCCATACACACTCGTTCACACACATATACGACCAATTTAGTTTACTCAATTCACTTATAGCGCATGTCTTTGGACTGTAGGGGAAACCGGAGCACCCGGAGGAAACCCACGCCAACACGGAGAACGTGCAAACTCCACACAGAAATGCCAACTGGCCCAGCCAGGACTCAAACCAGCAACCTTTTTGCACCACTGTGCCAACGTGAAATATAAATTTTTATGTATTATACAATGCAGTTGTATTATTTTTGTATTATATTACTGTCTTTTATAAAATAGGGAAAACAATAGCTGCCAAAAATTCAGAGGTACTTATTATTTGGTACTTTTTTTTTTTTTCAAAAAACATAAAGGTTTCTCATAGCAAAGACATAATATCATATCGAATATTTGGACTGACTTACTGCTTAAGTCAGAAATATGCACTAAAAGTCAAATTTATGAGGAGAAAACTGGATAATATCAGAATGTAATAAAAACTCAAAAGTTGCATTCTACCTATTTTATTTTGCTTTTTGGGGATATGGGCTTCTACAGTTTCTTTAATCACAACATATAATAACTTTTTTTTTTCTCAATTTCTGCTATTAGTAGCAGCTCTGACTATTGATTCCAGACATGAAGCACACTTGTAAGTGTGAATATTATTATATATACTGTGAATATTATTAATAATAACTGATAATAACTGTCATATTCATTCATTCATTCATTTTCTTTTCGGCTTAGTCCCTTTATTAATCTGGGGTCGCCACAGCGGGATGAACCGCCAACTTATCCAGCATATGTTTTACGCAGCGGATGCCCTTCCAGCTGCAACCCATCACTGGGAAAAACTGTCATATTTACTATTGTAATGTCATTTTCAGTTCCAGCGTCTCAGAGACTAACACTGGAAAAGACAACAAGGATGAACAAAACAAGTATTTAAGACTATTTCAGTGTGCATTTGCTTTAATTAAATCTCTAAATTAGTAGCAAAGCCTTCAAAGATGAATATGCTGTAGATGTTTATGATGTTAACAAACATTTCTCTCCATCACCACAGGTATAATGTGATTCTGATCATGTGCCTTGTAACAACACTTATGGTTTTACTGCTTGTGGCTGTTTTTACCATAGTATCCTGCAGGATGAGAAATAATCCTGGTGAGTTCATTTATTTAATCAATGATTTCATTATAATATATGAGAAGAAACAGGCTGTAAAGTAACATTTTTCAGGGACAAAAATGGTCAAATATAGAGTTTAGTGTCATGATACAAACACACTTGTCCACAGAATAATGTGACTGACCAATCAGAATTAAGATTTTTTTAAAAAAGATCCGTTATGTGAAGAATATTTTAAAATTGCAAAGAACCTTTTTACACCACAAAGAGCTTTATTTAAAAATAATATGAAAACTAATCTTTGAATCTTATTCTGACAGAAAGGGATCACATTAACAGCACCATGAATACTGTAAGTGTTTTAGAATATACAGTAACTGAAATACAGTATACTGATGCAGTTCAGGAGTTCTCTGGGAAAGAATGAAATTGTGTAAAATTAATTCAGCATCTAAATCTGTGTTTGGTGCAGATGCCCTCTGAAAACCAAATGAAATCTATCAGTCCTGAAGAAGCTTATGTAAGTCCTCATCCTTCATTCTGTGTGCTTTATAACTCTCAGAAGACACTGCGATGTTGAATTCAGATCAGTGATGCTCAGTTGTGTTTGTTCACAGTCTTTTGCCGATGACACTTCAATGCTTTACAGTCCTGTCTCCTTTACTAAGGCAGTACGTTTTTCTAAATTTTCTCCACTGCAACTTTTTTTCATGAAAGTGATGTGTGTGTGAGTAGTTTTGGCTGGAATTGTCTGTTATCCCAGTTTAAAAGGGATATTTGTTTCTAGTGAATTTCCATTATGTGACTCTTGTAGCACTGACAGGATTGTGGGACAGAAACTATGTGTTTTGCAATTAAATAGTGTTGTGCAAACTTCTCTCAGATCTGATCATGTTTTTTCACAGAATTTCTCATCAGTGGATCCAGAAGCTGATGTGATCTACAGTGCTGTGGCAAAAAAAAAAAGCAGAACTCAGTAAATGGCATACAGACCAAAACTAATTGATTCTTCTGTGGTTCCTTGTGATAGTTGAGGTGCTATGTAAGCTTATCTTTAGTTCAAAAGGTGCTGCAATGCAAAAAATGTTTTTCTTAATTTGACTTTTTATCTTGTTTCTAGTCTAAATATCTAAAAAAAAATTTAAATCAAGAAGCATCTTCTAGACAAATGAATTGAATTAGAGTAAATTATGCACAAATAAAGAATAACTAACACTCTTTATTATAGCAGTTAGAATGATAAATGATTCTCAGTTTCAGTGCTTAAGGTTTAATGCATGCAGATGATAAATGTAAATGTTTCAATGTTGTTGCTACATCAATGTATGTCAGCTGGCATTTAAAATGAATTGAATGCTGTAACCTTATGACAAACATTTGTTTCTGTGTCTGTTTAAGGCATAATGCAGAATTAATTCATGACTAAATGGAGGATGAAGGCGACACATCAGCATTTTAGAAGAAGATAAAACCTTCTGCAATATTTCTTCTCATCCTTAATATCTTAAATCAAAATGATCCTAAAGAAAATTGACCAGTTTAGTTTTGCTAAAAAAATTTACAACAACAACAAAACAAACAAACCTTCAACCTAATTTGAGTTTGACTCCCCTGATTTAGAGTGTAAGTCTACATGAATGCAGTTTTGCTAGATTTTAGTAAATAAATAAAATAAAAAATTCTTAGTGAATTTTAATTGTACAGTAAACAAAAACATGAATCTCCACAATAAATTGGTGAGTGCTTTTTCATCTACTGTATGTGTGGTGTCATTTGTTGGTGATTTTTACCTCTTACACCCAAAATATGAGCAATATCTGTATCAGAGTTTTATAATGTACCTTTTTTCTGCTTAAGACATTTCTATCAGCAATATTTAAAACAGTCATATTGCTTTTGCGATGTCTAGACATGTCTAAACTCATCTCATGTGTGATGTCTGTGTTTCTACTATAACTTTCAGGCTATGGCCACACGTACACGGGTATTTTTATAAACAGAGTTTTGTCTGCTTTTGTTTTGAAAACAAATCTCCGTCCATGTGAAAATGAAAAAAATGCACTGTGATGCATGTTAAGGGCACACCGAACCAACAGGTGGTGATAATGACACTTATGCTGAGTTCATACCAAATGGGGAATTTTTTAGAGTAAATGGGGTATATGCACACGTACTTTCTTTTTCAGCCAGCCAGCCCGATGGCTTCCGGTGAACTGTCTTTCCATTAAAACAAATTGCTACGTTTAAGATCTGATTTCTTTAAAAATAGGTGATCTTCATTGCCTGACTGATATACGATATAAAGTGGGTCTCAGACCGGACAAGAAGCACTGCATTAAATTCCCCTTTTTCCGTGCCATCTCTTTAAATGATGAAAATTAATCATGTTTTGAAAGTTTCTGCACTCGCCTGCTGGTACTGATGGCGCTAGCGGTTACACGGTCTGTCATCTCGTTTTACACTTGAACAACTAAATAAATGCTTAGGTTTATTTAACCGATTATATTTTAATTACATTACGATGTCGATGCTGTAAAAGGAACCTTAATTAAAATTATATTAAAATAGTCACATTAACCTTTCACCGGAAGTTTACCGTTGGCTGAAAAACACTAGCTGTGCATATAGCCCATTGCATACAAGTCAATCCCAACATGATAACAAAGGCGAATTATCATCCCATAGTGCGAATGATGTGGAATATGCAATGCATTTGCCATGAACATGCAAAATTTGCCTCATTCACATTTTCCACATTTGGTTTGAAAACAGCCATGTTGGCCTATCAGAAAGGAGAAAACAGCCCACACACTGACGTCATGAAGCGAAAACTTTGGTTGTAGTGTCCACACAACCACACTGTACCCAGAGTTTAGAAAAAATCTTCACCCTGGCCAGAGTTTTCAGAAAGTTTTGGTTTCAGTCCCCCGATACTTTGTTTTCGTGTGGACAAACAGCGAAACCGCATAGAAAAAAGTTGTGGTGTTGAAAATACCTGTGTTTGTGTGGACAGGGCCTCACTACGATGTGAAGTTTTGACTATCTGCACATAATGTGATGTATTTAAAATCATATAGTGATTCAGAGCTGCACAATTTAGCATTTTAGCGGTCATTTATTTTCTTATTTTCACTAATAATTCTCTGCAGTTTGTACATAAAAGTTTAGCAAAACTCAAATGGTAAAACTGTTTGCATTATAAAGCATTGTGTGTATGATTGCAGTATAATTAGAATATGATAATAAACTCATTTGAAATATCGAGCATCATTACAAGGTGTATTTATGAAGCTAAAATAGGTGGAAGTGAGGGCCCCAGCACTTATATTAAAATATACTCATAATTCTGGTGTCTGACTTTATTTGTCAGCATTATTGCAGTTTCTAAAGAATTCAGCTGCAGATTCTGTCTCCCTCTTGTGGTGCTCTTTGGGATTTGCAGTCCTCAGATGAGCTAATGATGTGGGTTGAGCTAATTAGCGGAGGCTGATGTTTCAGGTTAATGACAAACCTAATAAACCCGTATGACTGAAGGAGAAGGAGACTGTAAAGAAATTTCACAAGAGTTGAAGAGAAAATGTGAGTTTTCTTGCAAGTGGGAGATCAACAAAGATGTTGACAGCTTCATAAGACATGAAACTTGTCCTTAGTTTTCAGCTCAGGTAAATTCTAATATAATTCAGTGAGTTAACTGTAAGTGTTGTAAAGTTATTGTATTTATTCATCATTTGTAAACAAACAATAGTATCATTGCAGTTAAATCAATATTTATGGAAGCCCGTTCCTGCCACTGAATAATAATTTAAAAATTTGTAAAAAAAAAAAAAAAAAAAAAATTATAACCGCCACTGAATAAAATGTAAAAAAAATAAATAAATTATAAAGTCAGAATTGCGAGTTATAAAGTCAGAATTGCGATTTATAAAGTCAGAATTGCGAGTTATAAAGTCAGAATTC
>CAIGQV010018314.1:1280015-1320133 GCA_903798115.1 Danio jaintianensis | reverse complement strand
TGAGAATTAATCTTCAGCTCTCATTCTGACAGAAAGGGGTCAAATTAACAGAACCATGGATACTGTAAGTGTTTTACAATATACAGTAATTGACACACTGATGCTGATGAGAAGTTCTGTGGAAAAGAATGCAATTGTGTCAAATAAATTGAGCAATTAAATCTGTGTTTGGTGCAGATGCCCTCTGAAAACCAAATGACATCTATCAGTCCTGCAGAAGCTGATGTAAGTCCTCATCCTTCATTCTGTGTGCTTTAAAACTCTAAGAAGACACTGAGATGCTGAATTCAGATCAGTGATGGTCAGTTGTGTTTATTCACAGTCTTCTGCTGATGACGGTTCTGTGGTTTACAGTCCTGTCTCCTTTAATAAGACAGTAAGTGTGTCTGAGATTTCTCCACTAGGATCTTTTTGTGAAAGTGATGTGTGTGTCAGTAGTTTGGGCTGGAAATCTCCCCAATTCAAAAAGGAAATTTGTAATTTATCATTTATTTATTTTGCATTTCCATTATTTCCGTGACTTTTGTAGCGCTGAAATTGGGACATAAATTATGTGTTTTGCAATCAAATAACGTTGTGCAAACATCTCATCACATCAGATAATGTTTTTCACAGAGTTTATCATCATTGGATCCAGAAGCGGACGTGATCTACAGCGTTGTGGCAAAAAATTAAAAAACTGTGAGTTCATATCATGCAGACATGCACAAAAAACTATTGATTCTTCAGCAGTTCTTTGTGGTAGTCCTACAAATTCTACACTGTAAAAAATATCTGCAACTTTTAACCAACTAAAAGTTTGAAAAAGTGACTTTTATGAATATTTTTAATAGTTTAAAGTGATATATTGTCTGTGTTGGTGTTGTAGATTACGCTACAAAAAACTTGTAATAAACTGCCAGTGTCTGTTATTTTACACATTTATTTCTCTCTATATTATTTCTTATGCTTTATATTATTTCAAACTACTAAATTGTCAATAAAAGTCACTTTGTTAAACTGTAGAGTTGAATTTTCAACATTAAAAGTTGTCAGACCAGAGATCAACATCCCATAATGCAATTCACAACCATATATAAACAGAAAACATTTATAAATTCCCCCCAAAACTTGATTATTTATTATTTAATAGGTTTTTTTTACAGTGTAGCACCATCTTTAGATAAATAGGTGCTATGTAACACTTAAACTGGTTCCCCTATGATTACGAGCCCATTTTTTAGAGTGAATTATACACAACTAAAGAAGAACTAATGGTTTTTATTAAAGCAGTTATAAAAATAAAAGGCAAGTACTGTAATTCAGTAATAAGTCATCATAAATATATCTCAGTTTTGCATACTTGTAGTGTTCAGTGCTTAAGGATTAATGCATGCAGACTCATTCATTCATTTTCTTTTCGGCTTAGTCCCTTTATTAATCAGGGGTCGCCACAGCGGAATGAACCGCCAACTTATCCAGCATATGTTTTACACAGCGGATTAATGCATGCAGATGATACATGTAAATGCTTCAATGTTGTTGCTTTACCTTATGAAATGCATTTGTTTCTGTTTCTATTTCAGGTATAATGCAGAATTAATTCATGACTAAATTTAGGATGAAGGCGACACATCAGCATTTTAGAAGAAGATGAAACCTTTTGTAATATTTCTTCTCATCCCTAATTATAAATCTAAATGACCCTAATGAAATTTTGCCAGTTTAGTTTTGCAAAAAAAATTAAAAATAAATAACCAGGCGACGCGGTGGCGCAGTGGGTAGCACGTTAGCCTCACAGCAAGAAGGTCGCTGGTTCGAGCCTCGGCTGGGTCAGTTGGCATTTCTGTGTGGAGTTTGCATGTTCTCCCCGTGTTCGCGTGGGTTTCCTCCGGGTGCTCCGGTTTCCCCCACAAGTCCAAAGACATGCGGTATAGGTGAATTGGGTAAGCTAAAAATTGTCCGTAGTGTATGTGTGTGAATGATTGTGTATGAATGTTTCCCAGTGATGGGTTGCAGCTGAAAGGGCATCCGCTGCGTAAAAACATATGCTGGATAAGTTGGCGGTTCATCCCGCTGTGGCGACCCCAGATTAATAAAGGGACTAAGCCGAAAAGAAAATGAATGAATAAATAACCACAAACCAGGCATGGTTTTGCTGCTACAATAATCACAGTTTTTGTAAAGGTAGGCCTATAAATACCAATTAAAAATGCTTGTTTGTTTGACAAACACAAACATTGGGTTAAAAATGTCATTTAAAAATGTAATCTGGCCTGAGGGATGATTCGAGCAAGTTAAACTGAATCAGCCATTTTGAGTGAATCATTTGAATCATTTAATGATTAGATTATTAAAGTCTTGTAATGAGCAAGTGGCTTTAGTGTCATATTTATGTAGGTCTATAATGCATGACAGAAATGAAAAACCCATGAAAACCCATTCCCAACACTGAATAAAAAAAAAAAAAAAAGTTTTTTGTGACTTTTTATCTTAGAATTGCATGACACAGACTTGCAAATCCTGCACTCTTTCTCAGAATTGTGAGATGTAAACTAGAAATAGCAAGATTTAAGTCAGAATTCTGAGAAATAAAGTCACAATTGCATGATATAAACTCAGCAAGGTATAAAAGTCAGAATTGCGAGTTATAAAGTACTTTCCTGTTATAGAGACTGCCTCATAGCAACTGCTGTGTTGTGTCATCTATGTCAAGTTAAATAAGTCTGCAGCTTCCCAAGCTTCCAAAGCGAACCACATGAGGGCGCCATTGCAACATCAAAAAATCATTAGCAACTTCTCAATATGGTAAATGCAAAAGGACTTTTAATTTTCCGTTAAATCACATCCGGTGAACTGTATGCTGTTATGAAATCATCATGTTTAAGGTCGGTCTTCTTTAAAAATCCATGATCTTCACTACCTGATTGATATACGATATAAAGTGGGTCTCAGAATGTACAAGAAGCACTGCATTAAATTCCATTTTTCCATGCCATGACATTTACAATATGAAGAAAAGTTTACTCCAGTATTTTCAATGGAGTTTCTGCGCTAGCCTGCTGATCCTCATGGCGCGTGCATGTAAACGCCTTTTCACCTCGTTTTACACTTGAACAAATAAATGAATGCTTAAGTCTATTTAACTGATTATATTTTAATTACATTACCACATCGATGCTGTAAAAGGAGCCGTATACAATTGAAAAAAAGTATAACCGTTAACATAAACGTTCACCAGAAGTTTATCGCTAGGGCAATAAACACTAGCTGTGCCTAGCCTATTCTGGAGACATTAGCATAATTAAAATAACTCTGTTACACATAGGCCTATAATAGATACATAATACAGAAATTTAAGCTTTTGGAGGAATAACACAATAAGCTTAGTTTCCAGACAGTCGGTGTAATGCTTTAAAATCCATTTTAGACCAAATTGTGCTAATCCATACATATACGAATAAACGGATGATAGCCAAGTTCAACTATCTATTTCTTTTTTTTATTAAAAGTGGGATAAACAATAAACAGTCTGGTTATATGCTTTATGTTGAGTGATTCCTCCAAAATCCTAAAAATAAGATTTCTACATTCTTTACATTCTACATTACTCTATTATATGGGCTAATGCTAATTCATCTGCGCATGCATCTTTAACACTCCATTTAAGGTCTCCATAGCAGGAAACTAATTTATAACTCGCAAGTCTGACTTTATTTCTCTGAATTGTGAGTTCATATCTCAGAATTGTGAGTTTGTATCACACAATTCTGAGATAAAAAGTTGCAATAACCTTTTTTTTTTAATTCAGTGGTGGGAACGGGCATCTAGTTGCTAAGGCAAAGGCAAAAATCAAGACAGTTATGAAACCACTCTTACACAGACTTAGTGGTCCTAGTACCGAGCCTTGTGGCACTCCCTAAAAATATTCTAAAGGTTAAAGTAAAATAGCCAAGCTACCAGAACAAACACACATGTTGTCTAATTATCGTTACAATAAAGCTATATGAACACAAATACATTCATGCCAACTATGATAAACATAATTTGAGATTGACTCCCCTGTTTTAGAGCGTAGGTCTACATGCATGCAGTTTTGCTAGATTTTGGTACAGGAATAAATAAAATAAAGTAAACAAAATCATAAATGTCACAATAAATTGGTTAGTCCTCTTTTTCCGCATGTATGTTGTCATCTGTTGGTGATTTTTACCTCACAATGTGAGCAATATCTGTATCAGAGTTTTATCATGTATAAATTCTCTGCATAATAAATTTCAATCAACGATATTTGACATGTCTGTCTATTATATAAATATACAGAACTGCATAACTCTGCATAATTTTTCAGTGTGCTTCACTAATAATTCTCTGCAGTTTGTACATAAAAGTATAGCTGTAACATCCTGGTTTCTGTTTTTGTATATTTCGGTTTAGTGTTTTCATGTCACGTCACCTTAGTTTACCCTTATTATCTTGTTAATCTTTGAGTTAATTGTCCTCACCCCCTCGTCAGCTTGTTTAGTTAATTGTTCCTTGTGTATTTATACCCTGTTCTGTTAGCCCTTCATTGTCATTAGTTTTGAGTCACTTCCATGATGTCTGCTTGTTTCGTTTGTTGTTTTGTTTTAGTTTAGTTTGGTTTAAATAAATATTTGTTGGCTGCATCTGGATCCTCACCTCTGTTTATTTCCTGCCTACGCCAGATGTGACAATAGCGAAGCTCAAATGAGAAAACTGGTTGCATAATTAGAATAATATGATAACACACACATCATCACACACAAGCATCATTACAAGATGTTTTTATGAAGCTAAAATAAGTGGAAGTGACTGCAACAGCACTTACTGTACATCAAAATATACTCATAATTCTGCTCTCCGGCATTATTTGTCAGCATTATTGAACTTAGTTGTAGCTTCTACAGAATTCAGTTGCAGGTTTTCTGATCCCTCTTGTGGAGATGTTTGGGATTTACAGTCCTCAGATGAGCCAATGATGTGTGTTGAGCTAATTAGCGGAGACTGATGTTTCAGGAAAATGAGAAACCTAATAAAAACCCTATGACTGAAGGAGGTTGTAAAGGGATTTAGTAAGAGGGGGGAAAGAAAGTAATGCTGTATGTTTGCTTGGAGTGGGAGAGAAATATTTCCCTTGTTCTCTTGGGCTTTTATTTCTTTTCAAAGAGCTGCTGAAGGAAGCTTCTGTTATATTGTGTTTTGGCTCTTCCTGTAAGCCTGGAACCAAATATCAGTTTGTCCTTCAACACTAAAAAAAGTACTCCAGTGCTCACACAAACGCTCGCCCTCGGCATAAACCTGTTAAAAGGAACTTTTAAGTTTAGATTGTGGTTGGTTTTAAAAATGAGTGTTGTGAATGTTCTTTATTTTTCTTGTTAAATTCCATCTATTATTATCCAAGATAAGAGTCACAGATCTTCAAACACATGTTGAGAACTGCAGGTTGGGAACTTGTCCTTTTATTGTCATTTGATAGAGCAATATTGCAACATCAAAGAATGTAACACAACAAAATATGACATTGTTATTTGGACCCGCAGATGTTATTACAATTTATAACACTTGATATACAGTGGGGGAAATAAGTATTGAGCACATCACAATTTTTCTCAGAAAACATGTTTCTAATGGTGCTGTTGACTTGAAATTTTCACTGGATGTGGGTAACAACTAAAGAAATCCATATATTCAAAGAAAATTAAACTGATTAGCTTACAAATTAAGTTGTGTGTAATAAAATTAAATTACACAGGGGGAAAAGTATTGAACACATGAAGAAAGGGAGGTGTAGAAAGGCAGTGAAAGCCCAGACAGCAGCTGAAATCTCTCAGTAGTTCTTCAGCAACCCTCTGCCCTTCCTAATTAATACTAGTAAATAAAATTTACTAGTGTAAATTAATATCAGCTGCTTCAGTCCAACATCTACATTATCAGGATGATGAAGATGAAACCAGGGTGGACATTTCAGCAAGACAATGATCCAAAACACAGCCAAGGAAACTCTCAAATGCTTTCAGAGAAAGAAAATCAAGCTGTAGAACGGCCCAGCCAATCACCTGAACTGAATCCAATAGAAAATACAAAATAAAGATCAGATTTGATAGACGAGACCCACAGAACCATCAAGATTTTTACACTCTGTTGAAGTCTGTGAAAAACTCACACCTGAGCAATGCATGTGACTTCATTCTCCGTATGAGATTCGTCTTTAAGCTGCCGTCACAAAAAAAAACTTTTATATAAAGTATTAAATATGTTTTATTATTTTAGGACTTTCTCCTTGTGTCATTCCACTCTTATTACACATGACTAATTTTTCAGATTTTTATTGTTTGGTTTTATTTTTATGTTTGTATTGTTTACTGTTATGATTAAAGTTTATTATTTTTTTGTTGCGCATTGCATGCGTCTTTTTCTTTTTCTTAATGTGATCTAAGCTCTGATTGGCTGCTGGTCGCAGGCCTATAAAGAGGAACTTCCGGCAGGGTTCAGAGAGCTCATTTGTGATGCGACGGTTGCTGGGAGTGGAGAGCTGGATTTTCCCTACCCCTTTGGCCGACGACCAACCGTTACATCTTGTACAATTGTTCATGTGCTGTATGCTTACAAAATTTTGAGAGTTTAAGCTTGTAGGGGTGGCCTGCTTATTTATTTGATTACTTTTGACTTTGTTTATGTTTAGGGAGAAAGGTAAGCTTCCTGTATTTTTCTTTAAATATCTATAGGTAATTTAGTTTATTTACTTTGTAGATTCTTTTGTTTGTTATTTTGGCCTGTGGCCACCCTGAAGAGATCTGTCCCTGAAGAGCTCATTTAAAACTACTATTTTCTATAATAAATCTATTCAATTACTCTCAACTCCAAGTTTGGTTGTCGACCGAAGGGGATCTTTTGTATTAAGTTTCTCTTTGTTTGGGAAATCCACCACCCACAACACTTTTATTTTCGTTTATTATGCCCATGTTGTTTTCCCCTAGACTTGGGGCGTAATAATGCATGTGACTTCATTCTTCATATGAGAGGCGTCTTTAAGCTGCCATCACCAAAAAAAACCTTTTATATAAAGTATTAAATATGTTTTATTATTTTAGGACTTTCTCCTTGTGTCATTCCACTCTTATTACACATAACTCATTTTTCAGATTTTTATTGTTTTGTTTTATTTTTATGTTTGTATTGTTCACCAAGTTTACAAAAATCTGGTTCAATTCCATGTCAACAGCTCCATTAGAAATATTATTCCCAGAAAAAAACATGACGTGTTCAATACTTATTTCTCCCACTGTTTATAGGTATCTTTACTCTAAACTATTTTATAACTATTATAATGTTGAAATTCCTTTAAAACTTTGGTGTAGTTTTGTTTCAAAATGAATATAAACATATCTAATAAGATAATATCTTTTCAAAAGTCATAGCATGCAGATTATGAAACTTTTTTCCCCCATGTCAAAAATTGGTGTCGCAATTTTGTGGTTACTGAAACAAAAAAAGACAGAAAGATATATAAAGTATTAAATACATTTCAGTAGTTCAGTTCTTTCTCCTTGTGTCGTTCTATTGTTATTACACATAACAAATTTTTCAGATTGTTTGTTTTGTTTAAATTTTTTGTTTGTATTGTTTTGGGTTTTTACCAAAACCTGGTTCAATTCCTTGTCAACAGCTCCTTTAGAAATATTATTCCCAAGAAAAAGCATGACATGTTCAATACTTATTTCCTCCACTGTATATAAAACTGCATGACAACTTTCCTTTGAACTGATATAGTATGAAAAAACTTTAAGAAAATCTATATTTTTACTTTTGGTACCATTCTGCTTCTTTACTGAATGTTAAATTATTGTGTAAAATGTCAAGTTTGATACAATTCAGTTAATTAACAATATCAGTGTTGTAAAGTTAACATCATTATTCAGCATTTTGTCCATGTCCAATAGTGTCATTGCAGATCAATAATATTCCTGAATATCAATAGTCTTCACAGATGTAGATTGTTTGCTTTGTTCATGAATGGATTAAAACAGTTTCAGTTTCATTTGAGTTCAGTTTGCTTTTATTTCTAGATAAACCAAAGTTTGCTGTACACTGAAAAAAATGATTAATTGGATGTACTTAATATTTTTAAGCTAAGTGGTTGTAAACAATTCATATGGGCTGAATTTAAACAAACAAATTCAATTTAGTCATGTTCAACTTAATTTGTTTGTTTAAATTCAGCTCATATAAATTGTTTGCAACAATTTGCAATGAACCATTTTTTCAGTGCATGCATGTAAACTCTCATCTCATTGGTTTGCATGTGTATATTGTATTTTTTTTTTAATGAATTTTAGACTGTTGTTCTGAAATTTAAATTTAAGCATTTCACATCGACTTTTGCTCTATTCCTTCCGAGAAGCATTAGAAAAATAAACACAGCTTTTTTCCTCACATTGTAATAAGTCATCATATAGTGCGATAAAACGGAATTGGATTGTTTACTTACCACAAGAAAACGTTAATTTCAGAGCGGGTTGAGACCACATCATTCTCAGCCAATCTCAGACTAATTGTTCAGGGGAAAAAAAATGAACTAAGGCAAAAAACAAGACAGCTGTGAAAGCACTATTCGACATAAACACACTTAGTGGTCCTAGTACTGAGCCTTGCGGCACTCCATAAAAGTATTTTTGCTAGATAAAATCAGCATGTTTTTAATGAACTATTGCAAAACACACATTTATGTTTAACTCCCGGCTTAAGTGTGATGCACAGGATCTGTCTTTGATAAGAAGTAGCAGCTCATTTCTATCTGATAAATCTCACAGTTAGGAAGTTCAATGTTCATTTCAGCATCTGTCTTTTGCTCCATCATCATCACATGGCTCCATTTCTGATTCTCTTTGGTGTTGTACTATATACTTCAGGTAAGCAACAGAAATACATTGCGATACAATGTTTATGCTTGTTTTTATATGCAAAATTATTCTGTTGTGCTATCTGTGGCTTTAAGTAGTTTCTTTTTGTTTTTGTTCATTTATTGTAAGACATTGCAAGTTCTACGTCACATTTAAAATATTCCACTATACAATTTTGTTTATATATGATTTATATACAAAGAAAATAGATTTCATTTCATATTTCATCAGAAACCTTTTTATCTTTCTGTCTTTTTTTACGTTTCAGTAACCACAAAATTGCGACACCAATTTTTGACGTGGGGGAAAAAAGTTTCATAATCTGCATGCTATGACTTTCGAGAAAGATATTATCTTATTAGATATGTTCATATTCATTTTGAAACAAAACTACACCAATGTCTTAAAGGAATTTAAACATTATAATAGTTATAGAATAGTTTAGAGTAAAGATACCTATAAACATACAGTGGGAGAAATAAGTATTGAACACGTCATGTTTTTTTCTGGGAATAATATTTCTAAAGGAGCTGCTGACATGGAATTGAACCAGATTTTGGTAAAAACCCAAACAATACAAACATAAAAATAAAACACAACAATAAAAATCTGAAAAATTAGTCATGTGTAATAAGAATGAAATGAGACAAGGAGAAAGTCCTAAAATAATAAAACATATTTAATACTTTATATAAAAGGATTTTTTTGTGACGGCAGCTTAAAGACGCCTCTCATATGGAAAATGAAGTCACATTCATTGCTCAGGTGTGAGTTTTTCACAGACTTCAACAGTGTGTAAAAATCTTGATGGTTCTGTGGGTCTCGTCTATCAAATCTGATCTTTATTTTGTATTTTCTATTGGACTCAAGTCAGGTGATTGGCTGGGCCATTCTACAGCTTGATTTTCTTTCTCTGAAAGCATTTGAGAGTTTCCTTGGCTGTGTTTTGGATCATTGTCTTGCTGAAATGTCCACCCTGGTTTCATCTTTATCATCCTGCTAATGTAGATGTTGGACTGAAGCAGCTAATATTCATTTATAATGAGGAAGGGCAGAGGGTTGCTGAAGAACTACTGAGAGATTTTAGCTGCTGTCTGGGCTTTCACTGCCTTTCTACACCTCCCTTTCTTCACGTGTTCAATACTTTTTCCCTGCATCATTTCATTTTATTACACATAACTTAAATTGTAAACTAATTAGATTTGGTTTCTTTGCATATATGGATTTCTTTGGTTGTTACCCACATCCATTGAAAATTTGAAGTCAGTAGCACCATTAGAAATATGTTTTCTGAGAGAATGGGTGACGTGTTGAATACTTATTTCCCCCACTCCACCTATGAGTAATGTTTATATACAGTTGCAATCAGAATTATTAAACCCTCTTTGAATTTTATTTTATTTTTTAAATATTTCCCAAACGATGTTTAACAGAGCAAGGAAATTCTCACAGTATGTCTGATAATATTTTTTCTTCTGGAGAAAGTCTTATTTGTTTTGTTTCGGCTAGAATAAAAGCAGTTTTAAAAAACATTTTAAGGTCAAAATTATTAGCCCCTTTAAGCTATATTTTTTTTCGATAGTCTAAAGAACAAACCATCTTTATACAATAAATTGCCTAATTACCCTAACCTGCCTAGTTAACCTAATAAACCTAGTTAAGCCTTTAAATGTCACTTTAAGCTGTGTAGACGTGTCTTGAAAAATATCCAGTAAAATATTATTTACTGTCATCATGGCAAAATAAATCAATTATTAGAAATGAGTTATTAAAACTATTATGTTTAGAAATGTGTTGAAAAAATCTTCTCTCCGTTAAACAGAATTTGTTGAAAAAAATAAACAGGGGGGCTAATAATTCAGGGGGGTTAATAATTCTGATTGCAACTGTATTTGTTTGTGTTGTTTTCAGGAACTCTGAGCATAAAGACTTTGGATTGTGTAGCTGTGAGTAATGGAGGAACCATCACAATCCCCTGTCTGTATGAAAATAAGTATAAACTAGACTCAAAAAACTGGTGTAAAGGGAAAGCCTGGCTTACCTGCAAAACTATAGCACGTGCAAACCATACCGGCAAGTGGATAATAACTGACTATCCAGCTGACAATATTTTTACTGTGACACTCAACAAAGCAAAGTCCTCCAACTCTGGATATTACTGGTGTGCTGCGGAGAGTGACAGAAAAGCTTTGTATTTAACAGTACAAGAAGGTAAAGAAGGTTTATTTGCGGTATTAATTTTTGTATGGCTTCTTACCTCAGTAGTTTAGATGTAATAAGAACGTACAATTCAGAATATATCTGTGTTTCAGCTCCTGATGTTTATGTGATGAACAGCAGTGTATCTGGACATGAAGGTGATAATGTCAGAGTCCAGTGTTTCTACAGTTCTGCAAATCAGAATGAAACCAAACAGTGGTGCAGAATCATAGATCAGAAGTGTTTCACAGAGAAAAAGACTGACACATCCCAGAATTCATCAGTGCAGATCAGTGATGATGGCAAAAGCTCCTTCACTGTGCTGATGACTGGACTGAGACTCTCTGATTCTGGATGGTATTTCTGCTCTGCTGGAGATCTGCAGGTTCCTGTTCGACTCACTGTAACAAAGGCAAAAGCAGGTAATACTCAATAACCAATAATCCTAAATGTTTTGCTTCGAGATATCAAAATCAAACCCTAACAAGCTTGTTATTTTTTTACTTTTGACAGAAATGTACGTTGCCAGCCAAACTGTGACTGAGGAGAACATGTGAGTGTTTTCATTATCAAGATGATTTAGCAACACCAAAGCTCGAAACGCTTCAGGTGCTTGAGAAGTATAAATATATGTGATACAGAAACATATTTAGTTCTCATATTTCTCTACTGATTGTTTGTGCTTGTACTTTGTTTCAGGTGGCACACGGGGTCTTTCTGTTTGTCACAGAAGTAGAAGAGTGGCAGCAGTTCGCCAGTAACTTAAGCTGTAAATCAATTACAGCAAAAATACTGTATTTACATTTACAGCATCATCTATCTTGCTGTATATGTTTTTACAGAATTGTATGTATATCTTTAGCCTACTGTAAAATATACAGTAATTTTCACAGGACAATTTTAAAATACAGAAACATACTGCATAGCTCTCCTACAGTAAAATGCAGTTCATATTACAGTGAAATACTGTGTAATTTACAAAAATCGTTAACAGTGTATTGAACATCTTGTTTTTCTATTTAGCTAAAGTCTTTTGTCCATTGCCTTACATATTCCAAAATCTATAGACTTCTGCTTCAGTAAAACTCCTAAAGGGATAGTTCACCAAATATTTCAATTATGCCATCATTTACTCTCTCTTCACTCTTAGAAAACCTTCTTTCTTCTGTTGAACACGAAAGAAGATATTTTGAAGTAGTGATGCACCGATCATGTTTTTACATTGATTATTCTGATTCTGATAGTTTTTTAACTAGCAAGTTGGCAGATCCTATATCAATTTACAATTTTAAAAAGCAGAAAAATGAAACCAGAAAAAAATGGTTATGTGAAAGAAATGTTTATTATTTAGTTTTTTTTTACACACTGTCAAAAATGTTGGGTTCCACACAATCGATTTGTGTTGGGACAACATAAAGGAATTAAGTTAACTTAGTTTTTACAAATTTAAGTGGATTGAACATTGTTGATGACATTTAAAGGGCACCTGTGATGAAAATCATCTTTTGGAAGCTGTTTGGACAGAACTGTGTGTAGGTATAGTGTGTCCACAGTTGTGTCCACAGTCATATTGGGGTGATAGAAACACAATAAGTCTCTTTTTTTAATTTCCTGAGGTTTAAATAGGATCCAAATCCCTCCCATTTTGAGGCCCACCACAACGTGACGTAGGAGTGCAGTTTCCCCGCCCACCGAATTGATTGACAGCCGACATGTATAATCATATCAACAAGACAGGATGTGCGCAAAGCAACTGGGATTAAAAGATCTGTTTAGCTCTCTGTGATCATCAATCATCATCAAATGTGATCAAGAATGAGTTTCACGAGTTTAAAACCTTTTTAAAACAGTGCATGTTTGTAATGAATTACAGCGATTTTACCGTCTTTATCACCACAGCCGCTTAGTGTCAGCACAATTATAAAAGAAGATGCTTCAATCCTGGGTTGTGGACGTTACATCAGATTTATTTTGTACATTAACATAACAGATATCCATACAGCAGTGGATATTAACATGTATCCTGTCACATTCGCATGCAAAAAAAAAAAAATTAAAAAGTAAAAAAAAAAGTTTTAAAAAGTTACAATTAAAAAGTTAAAATTAAAAAGTTAAACGCGCGTGCCGTGTGTGTGTGTGTGTGTGTCTGCTGTGTCTGTGTGTGTGCGTGAACTTAGTAACAACATTGTGTGTGGCTTGAATTACCTCCACAACAAATACATCAAATAATCATTGGGAAAGTTCTTACTGTAGTATTTCTCACAAACGTTACGTGAGATCTGCTTCCTTCATGTCTGTCACTGTGCTGTTTATCTGACGCAGCCGAGGCGGAGATTGAGGCACACTCTGACAGGCACGTGGGAACGGTGGGCGGGGAGAACTAGCATTAAAGGCTCAGGCCACAAAAACAGCTACATGGTTGTTCAGAGCAGAAATTCCAACATTCTAAAAGGTATAATAAATAATCTGATGGGTGTTTGAGCTGAAAATTTACAGACATAGTCTGGAGACACAAAAGACTTATCTTAAATCTTGAAAAAGGGGTAAAATAGGTGTCCATTAAATCGTTAAATCGCTGACACTTCTACCTCCATCCAGTAGAGGGTGGTGTTGTCTTGGAACAGGGCTAAGTGTAAACATTGAAGAAGTCTTTGGTGAAGTGATTAGTGCTACAAAAGGAAAAATCGGAATTTGTAGGTGCTCTCTGTGAAAACGAATTCAAAAGCAGTCAAAAAGGTTTTTACAACTTTTAGCTCCTGGCTGACGAAGGGCACAAGGTATTGTTAATATTTTAATCAACGAGTCTTTTGGTTAATGTTTAATTGTTGTTAGCACATATATAAGGATTTTGAATATCAGTGATGTCCACATTATTTGTTAGTTTTGTACAAAGGGCATGCAATTTATTGTTACTACTATTTTCTTATAATTTGCACTGCAAATAGGACATTAACAGCCAATAAGGTCTTTATTTGATTCTGATTCTGATTTTGGTCATTTCATATGTTTTAGATTTATCTCTCTAAAATGAGATCGGCTATTGTACTAAAATGAATTAATTGTTAAAGCTGTTTATATTGCAGTCTAGTAGGACATTGTTGTAATTCAAAAAATCATAAATGCTTTATCTGCATTAAATATTTTTAGTGTTATTCGACTGTAAATGTGTATTTATCAGTTTATTGGCTTGTTGTGAGCATGTGTTTAACATAATTTCAAGGATATGTGTAATGAGTATTGTTTGTTTGTTTCTTTTATTCAGCTCTTACGGTGATTTATTTTGAAGATTAAACACTTTATAAACATCAGTCCCTGAGGGTAAAGCGCATCTGTTCAGCTGGGAGTGCTACAAACATAAAACAATTAAGTTGCCCCGCCCCAAAAAAACGTAAGAACTGTGTTGTTTCAGCTCATTTTAAATAAGTAGTTTGAACAAACAGCAAACGTAATTTTTTTTTTGAGTGTAGGCTGAATCTACAGTGATTTCATATTAGAGGCATCAACAGCACTTTAATCATGATCTGCATCAGTGTTTCTCAACCACGTTTCTGGAGGACCACCAGCACTGCACCATTTCCAAGTCTCCTTAACAAAACACACCTGGGTCAGATCATCAGCTCATTAGCAGAGACTGAAAGACCTGTAATGGGTGTGACAGACAAAGGAGACATCCAAAGCATGCAGTGCTGGTGCTCCTCCAGGAACGTGGTTGAGAAACACTGATCTACACCAAATGAGCAACAAGCATTATTTTGGGTATTTGGTGATATATTTTAAATATATGAAAAAATATGAAGTGAAAAAAACTTTCTGACTTGAAATAATGCTACATAAAACATACTGGTACAGACCTAAAATGGTATAAATGCGGTTTTTAAAAGACTTAAAATCTACTTTTTGTTTTTTCCTTTTTAGAGCATGAATATGTGCACATCATGATTGCTTCTCTCTACATATTTGCGCCACATGTTATCAAATGCAGTTAAACATTTGCAGCCACTAGGGGGCCCCGTAGCAGTTTTTCGTGGTGCTTAAACACATTACTGCCTACAGACAACTGTTCAGTGTGAGCTTCATATTTTTGCTATTTGATAGATTATAACCAATGGATGTTTAGAAAGCAAAAATTCTATGTACAGTATATTTATGTAATGTGTTCGCAGCATAAAATAGATTAAGAGCACAGTTGAAAAGTGGTGTTTTGAGTGTTGATCAACCGGGGTTAGGCATAGTGTGCAATATTATAGCAAGTGTGTGTGCAGGATGTCTGTTTGCTAACTTTAGCTTTCATGACATAAGTGAGTACAGAAACAGGAAGGTCTCATTTCTATTTGATTAATCTCAGAGACAGGAAGTGAAATCTTCATTTCAGGTTCTCTCTTTTGCTGTCCGACCATCACTTATGGCTCATGCTTCTATTCTCATCGCTGTTTTACTTTACACTGCAGGTAAAAATAATCTATCTATCTATCTATCTATCTATCTATCTATCTATCTATCTATCTATCTATCTATCTATCTATCTATCTATCTATCTATCTATCTATCTATCTATTCATCTATACATCTATCTGTCTGTTTGTCTGTCTTTCTATCTCTCTAACTAAAATGCTATTAAATAAATAAATAAAGGGGCTAACCCTTAAAAATAATGGTTCATCACTTAATGTATTTAATTTTAATATTTAACATATATTCATCTAGGTTAATGCTAGCTAATGAAAATAAAGTTGTTCATTGTTAGTTCTTGTTAACTCACAGTGCATGAACTAATGTTAACAAGCACGACTCATTTATTAATAATAATGCATTAAACTTATGAAAGGTGATTATTTAGTGATTTTTTTTTTTTTTTATTACTGAAAAGTTTGAGGAATCAAAAGTAGTTTGTGTGACTGCTGTGAAACCTCCCTTTCGAAAGCTTTATTTTTAAGGGTGTATAAACATATTTCATTTTTAGTGCTGTTCATTTTATACCCTGCTGCATGTGGTTTGTATGACTAACAGATGTTCACATTGCTTAACAAAACTTTTTACAGCATTTTGTTAAAGGTTTTGGTAGCCACAACATTGCAACTGATTCCTGATGACTGAATTGACTAAATGTATCCTGCGAAACGTTAAAAATGACAACACTGCCATTCTTAATTGAAATATTCTGAACACAATGTTGTTTACACAAATCTATTGTTTCATTTGAAGTTCATTACATCTTAATATTGGAAAAACAAAAGAGCTATGTTTGGGAAGTCAAACAAGAGCAGTAGATACTAGGTTTTATAAACCAGTCATCATAAATGGAAAAATAGTAGAGCAGGTCTCAAATTTTAAGTATTTAGGCACAATTATTGACAATAAACAGAATTTTGATAATAATGTAGAGGCTGTTTATAAGAAGGCAAGTCAGCGCCTCAGTCTCCTCCGCAAGTTGAGAAGCTTTAATGTTAGTACACAGACTTTAAACATGTCACATAGATCGTTAGTAGAGAGTGTTCTCACATATAATATTGTTTCATGATTTGGTAACACAACACTTAAACAGAAGAAGAAACTATCGCAAATTATAAATCAGTCAAATAAGATAACTGGTCACAAACAACATTCACTACAGATTCACTACAGGAAAAAACAGCAATTTCTATTTTTCAAGATAATACACATCCCCTTCACTCAGCTTTTGAAGTGTTACCATCAGGACGCAGGTTTAGAATTCCTAAAGCCCGAAGAATTGCTTATAAAAAGTAATTTATCCCAATTGCAGTTGTTGTCTTAAATCGGATCACTGTTTGAAGTGAATGGGGTGGTTGTCAAGAATGATGTGTAGTAATATGTATGGGGTAATATGTACATTTTTAACTTATGTTGTTGTCTTGATGAGTGTTGTTATTGTGTGATTGTTGTATGTATGCAATTGTTGTCTTAAATCCAGTGTTAAAGACAAATTTCCTTTCTGTGCCAAGCAGAACGGACAATAAAGTTTAAACTAAACTACTAGCATGCTAAAAAACAACCCGTCCTTCCTAGTTAACCTAATTTTTATAATACGTGTTTAACATTACGTTTGGGAAATTCTATTTCTGGATGATCTTGGACTGTACATTCAAAATGATATTTTTATTATTAATATTAAGGCAAAATTCAATTGAATTATTTTTGAAGTCTGAACTTCCAAAACAAATATTAAAATAATAAACATTTAATTAATGAACAAAACATCAACACTTATTCAATTAAAGTCAAACCTTTTAGAAAACATTACTAAAGACCATTTCAAGAGTTCACACTAAGATATTGCTTGATGCTATTAGCAGGTTTGGAATGCTGTCCCAGGAGAGAACCCTGAGCTCGGAGATAATTGAGCCCAGGACCAGCTGATTCGAATGTTATCACTCGATTAAATGGGCGTTATCAGTGGTTATCAGCTGACAGATATGGGCTAGTAGGGGCCTTTTGCGCCTACTGGTAAACTCAGAAGGCTGTTATCATCCATCCACATGGTTAATCAGCTATAGATCACATACGGCTGCGGTCGGAAGTTAACAAGAATTATTTGTATTATTTATAAAATTTTCCATTAATTGTATTTTATTAACGTCTACCCCAACCCTAAACCCAACTGTCACAGTAATGTAAAAACAGATCTGAATCTGGAGTCTTCTCTATTAGTATAGCTGATTAACCATGTGGATGGATGATAACAGCCTTCTGAGCCTACCAGTAGGCGCAGAAGGCCCCTTCTGGCCTATATCGATCAGCTGATAACCACTGATAACGCCCATTCAATCGAGTGATAACATTCGAAGCGGGTGCCAGGGCTCCTGTCTGGTCAATTAGCATGTAAGGGGGTCCGAGATCAAGTAGGTCTCGAGAGCTCCCCCTGGTAAAGGAGGAGATGGGGGGGTTCTTTCAAAACGAAGATGAAATCGGTCTATTTATTGTAGGCTTGGATCAATCTGATTGGATTATTGCTGATTTTGGATGAGAGACCAGCTGCAATCAATCATATCACGTGCTCCTCTTGAAATTAGTTTATAAAACTTCACATATTAAAAAAATATATACATTGAACAGATTAATCCAAAACTATTCTTTGAGATACAATCTTTATTTTTTTATGTACCTACTGATTTTATTTGTATTTTTAAGTCATGTATTTTGTCTTTATGCTGTAACTAAAATGAAGTGTTTGATAAGTGTGTTTGTGTGTTTACAGGAGCTCTGAGCATGAAGACTTTAGATCGTGTGCCTGTAATAGAAGGAGAAACTATTACAATCCCTTGTCTGTATGACAAACAGTATAAACGAAACGAAAAATACTGGTGTAATAATGGGAATATTTTTCTTGGTTGCTCAATTGTAGCTTATGCAAACCATACAGGGAAATGGACAATAACTGATTATCCAGATCACAATATTTTTACTGTAATACTCAACAACTCAACATCCTCAGACTCTGGACATTACTGGTGTGCTGTAAAGTTGTATGGTGCAGATGACAACAAATATTTGTATTTAACTGTTCAAAAAGGTAAAGTTTTTTGTGGTGCCTTCATTTTGTAATGTGTAAACAATACTTTAGATGTAGCAAAACTTTTAATTCAAAATTTTGTCTGTTTCAGCTCCTGACGTATCTGTGATGAGCAGCAGTGTATCTGGACATGAAGGTGATAATGTCAGTGTCCAGTGTTTCTACAGTTCTGGATATAAGGCTAAAAACAAACAATGGTGCAGAATTGAAGATCGGAGCTGTTTCCCAGAGAAGAAAACTGACACATCCCAGAATTCATCAGTGCAGATCAGTGATGATGGTGAAAACTTCTTCACTGTGCTGATGACTGGACTGAGACTCTCTGATTCTGGATGGTATTTCTGCTCTGCTGGAGATCTGCAGGTTCCTGTTCGACTCACAGTACATCAGAGAGAAAGTAAAAACAAAAATACACGCAAGTCATTTATACAGTTACCTTCTGACAAGATATAATGAGTCTATTTAAAAATGGTGTCCTATCTTTATAAAAGTATACACATATATTGTATATTAATAAACAACAAATTATATATTTAGGTATATATATATATATATATATAAATATATATATACAGTCGTGGCCAAAAGTTTTGAGAATGACACAAATATTAGTTTTGACAAAGTTTGCTGCTAAACTGCTTTTAGATCTTTGTTTTAGTTGTTTCTGTGATGTACTGAAATATAATTACAAGCACTTAATACGTTTCAAAGGCTTTTATCGACAATTACATGACATTTATGCAAAGAGTCAGTATTTGCAGTGTTGGCCCTTCTTTTCCATGACCTCTGCAATTCGACTGGGCATGCTCTCAATCAACTTCTGGGCCAAATCCTGACTGATAGCAACCCATTCTTTCATAATCACTTCTTGGAGTTTGTCAGAATTAGTGGGTTTTTGTTTGTCCACCTGCCTCTTAAGGATTGACCACAAGTTCTCAATGGGATTAAGATCTGGGGAGTTTCCAGGCCATGGACCCAAAATTTCAACGTTTTGGTCCACGAGCCACTTAGATATCACTTTTGCCTTATGGCACGGTGCTCCATCGTGCTGGAAAATGCATTGTTCTTTACCAAACTGTTGTTGGATGGTTGGAAGAAGTTGCTGTTGGAGGGTGTTTTGGTACTATTCTTTATTCATGGCTGTGTTTTTGGGCAAAATTGTGAGTGAGCCCACTCCCTTGAATGAGAAGCAACCCCACACATGAATGGTCTCAGGATGCTTTACTGTTGGCATGACACAGGACTGATGGTAGCGTTCACCTTTTCTTCTCGGACAAGCCTTTTCCCAGATGCCCCAAACAATCAGAAAGGGGCTTCGTCTGAGAATATGACTTTGCCCCAGTCCTCAGCAGTCCATTCGCCATACTTTTTGCAGAAGATCAATCTGTCCCTGATGTTTTTTATTGGAGAGAAGTGGCTTCTTTGCTCCCCTTCTTGACACCAGGCCATCTTCCAAAAGTCTTCGCCTCACTGTGCGTCCAGATGCGCTCACACCTGCCTGCTGCCATTCCTGAGCAAGCTCTGCACTGGTGGCACTCCGATCCCACAGCTGAATCCTCTTTAGGAGATGATCCTGGCGCTTGCTGGACTTTCTTGGACGCCCTGAAGCCTTCTTAACAAGAATTGAACCTCTTTCCTTGAAGTTCTTGATGATCCTATAAATTGTTGATTTAGGTGCAATCTTAGTAGCCACAATATCCTTGCCTGTGAAGCCATTTTTATGCAACGCAATGATGGCTGCACACGTTTCTTTGCAGGTCACCATGGTTAACAATGGAAGAACAATGATTTCAAGCATCACCCTCCTTTTAACATGTCAAGTCTGCCATTCTAACCCAATCAGCCTGACGTAATGATCTCCAGCCTTGTGCTTGTCAACATTCTCACCTGAGTTAACAAGACGATTACTGAAATGATCTCAGCAGGTCCTTTAATGACAGCAATGAAATGCAATGGAAAGTTTTTTTCAGGATTAAGTAAATTTTAATGGCAAAGAAGGACTATGCAATTTATCTGATCACTCTTCATAACATTCTGGAGTATATGCAAATTGCTATTATAAAAACTTAAGCAGCAACTTTTCCAATTTCCAATATTTATGTAATTCTCAAAACTTTTGGCCACGACTGTATGTATATATATATATATATATATATATATATTCAGGTTTGTGTGTGTAAATTATATTATATTATATTATATTATGTAGATAATATGAATATATAAATAAATGGCGACCTTTGATATAGAAGGAGTAAGCTGAAGGAAAGTGAGTAAATATATATAAATAAACTGAGCTAAACTGAAAGGATATTTGATGCAAATGTACACCAAATACACTTACATACTGTATGTGTACACAGTGTATCTATTTTTCAAAATTTGAAGGAATTTCTGTGGCGACGCTAATGGTGTTATATTGCTAGTAACCGTTTTTTTACGAAACAACAGAGGTAGTCCAACACATACAGGTATTTAGTAGAAAACACTGATTAATATTAAAGAACAGCATGAAGTCTGTAACACAACAAAGATTATAAGTAAAATTTTTGAAGGTTACAGAGGTAAAAACAAAAAGAATAAGGAAGTGAACAGGCCCTTTCTTTGAATGACTTCAGTACGTCTGCGGCCATATGAGATCACTAGTTTCTCTAGCTTTTCACAAGACATCACTAGTCATTGTAGTCTCTCACAGCAAAACATCAGTCTCTGATTCAACCCAAAGGTGTTCATTCAGGTTGAGGTCAGGACTCTGTGCAGGCCAGTCCACACAAAACTCTTCATCCATGTCTTTATGGACCTTGCTTTGAGCACTGGTCAGTTTAGCGCAGTCATGTTGGAACAGGAAGAGTCATCCCCAAACTGTCCAAACAAAGCTGGAAGTGTGAAATTGTCCAGAATGTTTTGGTATGCTGAATCATTAAGAGTTCCCAAATCCTGAAAAACAAGCCCACACTATAATCCACCCTCCACCAATATGTAAGTACTTTTCTCCTGACAATTGCCAAACCCAGACCCATATCAGATAGAGAAGAATGATTGGTCACTCCAGAAAACCCATCGCCACTGTTCTAGAGTCAGTGTTGGTGTGTTTTACACCACTGCATCCCACTCTTTGCATTGTACTTAGTGATGTATGGCTTGGCTGCTTGGAGATAGAAACCCATTCCTGAAGCTCTATACTCACTGTTCTTGAGCTAATCTGAAGGCCACATAAAGTTTGGAGGTCTGAAGCTCTTAAGGCTTGTACACACCAGGACACTGTTCACTTGCTCTTATCATCAGACGTTTTTCAGCATGCAAACCTAGGCGATTTGTGTAAAGTGAATGCACAAAATCACCTTCTGATTTTAGATGCACTTAATGAACTTGCAAGTCATGAAAGAAACGTCAAATGAAACTTACCATCAAATCCTATTTGCTGCTCTCCATAATAACTCCCTCCTGCCGACATTATTGTACTTACTGTTGCATTTATCATACAGCTCTTTGCGTTTAGACACCAATGAAAAAAAAACAGCTTCACATTCATCTTGCTTCAGTGCATCATCTTCTTCATTGAATGAATGTAAAACTGTGCTTGCCTCGATCGTTTTGCGGTTGAGCGCCTCCAAATTGTGTTTAGTGTAACTTTAGCAGCTCCAGGTATGTGAACAAAAGTGCCAGTCCCATCAGTGGAGCAGTTAAATGAGCAAAAAAAGAGCATGAAATGTTTCTTTAAAAATTATGCTTATACTGTATGTGTGCTGTTTTGCACATTGGTGAGCACGATCCCATTGACGCCTTTTGACTAGTCACAAGGTGTTAAATATCGTTAAAAAGCATGAGCGAAAACCAACCCAGGCCCATTCTGAAAACATACCGCTATATACATTTGTGGAGAGCACCAAATTCGTCCCAGGATGTATGTTTTTTTGCAGTTTTTGTTTTCATGAATCCACCAGAGGCCACTGTGTACGCTTTTTCACATATAAAATTTCTCTTGCGAGTGCCATTCACGCCTGCTGTTCTCGCGTAAATCCACCAGAGGCCACTGTCGACTGACTGACTGACTGGCCGACTGAATGAATAACTGACTGACTGACCGATTGACTGACCCACCCTCCTCCTTTCCTTAACCCAACCAATAGTGTTTTCAAAAGCACCGATTGACCCGCCCACCCACTTCCCTAAACCCAATCGACAGTTTTCAAAAGCAATCCAGAAAAAGAAAAGCCCTTACCTGATTTTTACCACGTTTTCAGATTTTACCACTTTCTCACCCTGTTATTTACTTGTTTATTATATTTTTTTTAGTGAGCTAATTCACTGAGCTCCTGTGAACAATCCGTTCTACTACAAATATTTGGGTAACGCTTTACAATAACAGTACATGAATAATGATGTATTAATATGTAAACGAAACATTACTTTATTATGAATGAATGATTAGGTTAAGGTGCACACTAATCATGAACTAACTTTAACTACAACATGAGTCACGAGAGTTCATGTGTGAATAATAGCTACCTTAGTTACTTTACCTAATATTTAAGTTTAAGGTGAATCTCACCAACATGACCTCATGAGCTGTTAATGTATAATTATGTCATGACTTTACTTGGGCACATCACTATTAATTCATCCTTAACTACTCATGAACTCTTGTGTTTAAACTGTTCATGTGTCAAGACGGACGTGCATAAGGAGTTCATGATGGTTAAATTAAGCATAAACTAATGTAGTAATTAATACATGAATTAACAAACAAGCATGTACTAACAAGTAATTAAGGTAGCCATTATGCAACCATGAACTCATGTGACTCTTGTTGTAGTTAAAGTTAGTTCATGATTAGCGCATGCATTAACTCATCATTAGTTCATAATAAAGTAATGTTTAGTTTACATATTAACACATCATTATTCATGTACTGTTACTGTAAAGTGTTACCAATATTTGTACCAATAATGTGAAATACCAACATAGGCTCATTCTGAAAATATAGCTCAATATACGTTTCTGGAGATTGCAAATTATGTAGCCAGAGCTACGTATGGCTGCATTTCGTCTTTAAAACGAACACTATGGGGCGTTATGACTCCGTTCCTTTTCTCGCTTACCAGCCGACCGCTTACCTTTATGTGGACGGCTTTTCCGCTATTACCAGTTTGTCCGGTAGCTCGACATGTACGTCGGCGGACTTGAGATGCAGAGGGGAGTTGACCGTGATGACAGGGTTCAAGTCTGGTGAAGAGCAGTTACAGAAAGCAGGTAAGACAAAAGCCAAAAAATAAAATTAAACAAGTAAATAACAGGGTGAGAATGTGGTAAAAATCAGGCTGCCATAAGGGCTTTTCTTTTTTTGGATTGCTTTTGAAAACACTGCAGTTGGGTTTAGGGAAGTGGGTGGTCGGGTCAATCGGTGCTTTTTAAAACACTATTGGTTGGGGTTAGGGAAGAAGGAGGGTGGGGGGATCGGATGGTGGGTCAGTCAGTCAGTTAGTCAATCGACAGCGGCCTCTGGTGGATTCGCGAAAACAAAAACTGCAAAAAAACGTACTTCCTGAGACGTATTTTGCTCTCTCCAGAAGGGGTACGTAATCAGAATGAGCCTGGGTTGGGAAATACACCTGTAGCCATGAAAGTTGCTGGAACACCTAAATTCAATGATTTGGGTGCATGTCCTAAAACATTTGGTAGTATGTATTTGGTAAACAGTATTTGTTTATAAAACAAATTACTTGTTTTTGTCTTGTTAACCAATTGTTTTGTCTTCCAATTTCAGCTGAAAGTGATAAAAGGTCTGATAATGCTGATCCCTCTTCGTAAGTATATCTACAAAACCTAAATCAACAAATCAGATGACAAAGAATATTAGAGTATAAGATATCAGATTTGGTTTGAAGATCTTTCCATCTTTTAATTAAAAAGTCACTTTTACTGTTTACATTTGGTCTTAGTGACATTTTAAGCCATTATCTAATTTTATTTTTAGTAACAACACCCTAGGTGAAAACCCCTCAAATGGTACAGACAACCAGAAGAATGTAAAGGAGCCCAAGATCTGGGTTTTTCTGGTCTGGATTGCGGTGCCGCTACTTCTGCTACTGATGCTGGTTTTGGTAATCTGGAGGATTATACAAAAACACAGTCAGTTCCAACTCTTATATATTCAATTCTAAGCACTATTCCACTGCTAATGCCTCAAATCCAATTTCACAGGATTTATTGCACCGTCGCATTACATTACTTTGGTGAAAACTCATATGTTAGTCCCCATTAATATCACTTAGCTCATTTGTGTATTATTTTGCATTTAGGAGCATTTTGCATGTGGTTATAGTAATTCTTTCTATTTTAATATGATTCTTCCTGTTTTTAGATTTGTCCTCACAAAAGCCAGATGCCTGTTCAGTGGTATGTGTTTTAGGCCTTGACATATACACAATATCAGGCAGATTTACAGTTTTGTACTTTTCTAATCAATCTTTTCAAGTTTTATTTTTCTCTTTTAAGGCACCGACAGAAGGTACAGTGACATATGACCAGGTGGTCTTCAAGAAAGCAAAGAATGATGAGCAAAACTCCATCGTAAGTATTATTATACTGTATACACTCCCCGGCCACTTTATTAGGTACACCTTACTCCCATTTTGCCTTCAGAACTGCCTTAATCCTTCATGGCATAGATTAAAAAAGGTACTGCAAATATTCCTCAGAGATTTTGGTCCATATTGACATAGCATCACACAGCTGCAGATTTGTCGGCTGCACATTCATGATGCGAATCTCCCGTTCCACCACATCCCAAAGGTGCTCTATTGGATTGAGATCTGGTGACTGTGGAGGCCATTTGAGTACAGTGAACTCATTGTCATGTTCAAGAAACCAGTCTGAGATGATTCGCGCTTTATGACATGGCGCGTTATCCTACTGCAAGTAGCCATTAGAAGATGGGTACACTGTGGTCATAAAGGATGGACAGCAACAATACTCAGGTACGCTGTGGTGTTGATACAATGCTCAATTGTTACTAATGAGCTCAAAGCATGCCAAGAAAATATCCCTCACACCATTACACCACCACCACCAGCCTGAACCATTGATACAAGGCAGGATGGATCCATGCTTTCATGTTGTTGATGCCAAATTCTGACCCTGCCATCCGAATGTCACAGCAGAAATCGAGACTCATCAGACCAGGCAACGTTTTTCCCAATCTTCTATTGTCCAATTTTGGTGAGCCTGTGCAAATTGTAGACTCAGTAAATACTCAGACCAGCCAGTCTGGCACCAACAACCATGCCACGTTCAAAGTCACCTTTCTTCCCCATTTCTTCCACTTCCCCATTGAACTGCAGAAGATTGTCTTGACCATGTCTGCATGCCTAAATGCATTGAGTTTCTGCCATGTTGCTGCCAATGATTGGCTGATTAGAAATTTGCGTTAACGAGCAGTTGGACAGGTGTACCTAATAAAGTGGCCGGTGAGTGTAAGTGCATTGCTGATGCAACTAATGCATATAAAGATATTTCCTTAAGGCTGCAATAATATAATCTACTTATACTCAAGCAGGTGATCTCATGGAAATGCATAATGTGCAGTGAGCTCAGTGCTTTTAAATTAGTGGTTCATTGAAATTCATCTCACTCTGTCTTGTGTTTTATTAAATCATTCTTAGAGCCATCCTCCTGACCAAGATGAAGTGATCTACAGCGCTGTGAAACATCACTAATAACATGATCTTTGACACGCTGCTCGTTCATATTATGAATATAGCAATCTGAAGTAATGGCATCTTAGTCTGTTTTACACCGCCTACAGTTTCGATTAAAGCCACAAGAGACGTAAGAGAGAAAAAAAAGAACTTCCTGCACATTTTCAAATGTGTTGCATTTGAATGAGGGGTCATGGTTGTGTCATTTCTTTCATAATACAATTGTGAAAGTGTCAACTGTTTATTAGCACAGATGTCGGTAGAGATCAATTTTGTTCCGCTTTGGTCTGTGAGAAGTAAAACTGAAACACACCATGACCACATTAGAAAGGGAAGCAATCAGTTCCAGGCAATGTAAAATTTGTTGCACCACTTCAGAAAAGCCTTGAAAAAAGACACTCACTTCTTTGTTTTTGCAATTAAGGATTGTGTTTTTCTTAGAGCTGTTAAATATTTAATCATTATAATGGTTGATTGCATAAAATACTGTTAAGGCTGACATTATTTTTTTGTCCTGTTTCAGATTAATATGCTAACTGTATATTAACATTTATTGACAACATGCTGCAATTTGCTGTACATCAAGCAATATTTTAATGGCTTTAAAATTTTAGTTAATGCATAAAATATATTCTGTGTAGATATGGATTTTGTGCAGTGTAATTTTATTTATTTTTTAAATATATATATATATATATATAATGTATGTATGTATATATGTGTGTGTAACAATTTTTTCTGTTCCTTAAGTCTGAATGACCAAGAGGTGTTTCCAGTCATACAGTATTCTACCATGGGAAGTGTTTTACTGTTTGTATCACTTAGCGTGCAGCATTTATTAACTATAAAGCACTAGAACTACAGCTAATGTAGTTTCACACAATTTTTCGATAAGAATGTAGTTGTTTAAACTTAAAATATGTGGTTTGTAACAATAATGTGTGTTCGCTTCATTCAAAATTTACCTTACCTCAGCCACTTCTTCTGGACTTTGCGGTTGGCTCTGAAGTTTTTGCAGGGGTTAAACAAAACACATGATTTTTTTTGTGGGTATGTAAAGGACAATTGTGGTCTTGTGAATCTATTATTTGTTCCTGAGCAAGTAGTTTTGGCTGAAGTTTCATAAAATAATATTCTTATAGCCTATATGCCTAACTTTAATACTGTATCAGACTGCTTTTTAAATTAACATTAATATAGTTGTTTTTATTGTTAAATATTGTAATTGCCTATATTGTTTTATAAATATTTTTTTTAATAAAAAATGGTGGTATTCGTCAATTCAATAGATATTAGACTATGCAAAGGCTGTCTTTATAAATGATTCACAAAGATTTTATATTGAAATACAAAGATAGCATTTTTCTCAGTGCACAAATTTGTGATATGTCTTTGACTAACCAGTCAGCGGGTTAAACCAGTCAATTATTTTAACTTTAGAAAAGCTAAGAAAGCATTTTTTTTTTTTTAATAAAATAACCCAGATTTTGCAATTTGGAAACAAAACAAAGATGTTCGTAATTCTGACCAATTGCCATTTTCTTAATAAAAAACATTAAAATTGCTATATTTAATTTGAAATGTTATAAGATTATTAGGCTACAGAATAAAACAAATAATTACCATTTTGCTCAAACCCATAGCTTACCTAATAAATGCAAAGAGGTGTGTGCGTGTGTTTTCTTTGTTTAAGTCACTAATGTTTAACAGTGTAAGCCAAATCGTTTTGGTTTTGGTTAATTATCTTTATCACACAAAACTCCTTGATAACCTACCATAACATCATAGATATATACACTAGATATCGCATACGGACCCTCAGCATGCGTCAATAGCGCCGCCACATTTGTACAGTGCTCCCAGTACAAATGTCATTCAACAGCACTAGTCAAGACAGTGTGCCAATGTGAAGATGCTGGACTTTAGCGCTGCTTACGGGTGTAGTAACGAGCAAACAAAGCACAAAGGCAGAACATTTCATAGGTAAGATTTCGTTTTTTACGTTTTTTGTATGTTACAAACTTTTGTGCTCAACAAGTAACGTTATTGATGATAATACAGTCTCTTACTGCACTCATCATAAGGCAAAGTAGCATCAACTTGCACTGAATTCTAGGTTTATGCTAGTTTTGTTGAATAAAATCAGCAAAAAATGAAATATGACAACGAGACGCTGCGGTGCCAGAAACTTGTATTATTGTCGGCTGAGTGAACGAGTCGTTCATAACGGAGACTCATTCACAAACGAATCGCTCGAATGAGAAATGAAAGCAGGAGAGGGGGTGTGTTTCAGGACACGGATTAGATCAAATTTAACACGGAGGGAGGATAATACATTTTCATGCACACAAACACACACTCTTTATCGGCAATGCCCGTGCGGTCACTTATCCATCAACCTAGAAAAGTGATGTAAAATTATAATTTTCGTAATTAAAAAAATATTTGCATACTGACCACCGGGGAAAACTCCCGATCATAGATATATGTATATACCGGTATGTGTATATCTCTGGCTCTGGATGGCCACAGTCCTCCACTGCACCTTGGTCCCGCATTCATTTCAAAGGAGCGCTACCCTGTACTAAAATGGCGGCTCTATTGACGCATTCCTTCCAATAGACAACAACAGGGTAGGCGACATCCAATGAGATCTATGCCATACCATGCCTTACCGCCATGACAATTGAAATGCTTGATTCTGATTGGTCAGTCCACACGTCCCGAAGTCAGGTTTAACCCAATAAGCAATGAGGACTGTCGCCGCTGTTCAAATCCCCAATAACAAAACTGTCATGGCGTCGGTGCTTTTTTCAGTCGTATCACCGCGCGCTTTTTGTCGTTTTATTTAAATAAGGCATCAGTTATCGACTGTATTTACTGCAAAACAAAACGTTTACACTTTACAATCAATAATATACCTACAGTAAATCTGTTAAAAATGTTGTATGCGGCTGTCCTACCTTATTTATTGATGTTTACCTGTCACCAGAACGCCACAGGTAAGACTTGAAACACTTTGTCAGATTAATAGTTCATACTCAAAAGTGGCGAAAATTATCTACTAAAAACGGATAAAATGATAGTTAATAGACTTTATAAGGGATACATTTATGTTTAATAGGCTTTGTCCTTAATGTAACGGGAACAAACAAGAAAAATGGCCTCCATATAAGCATATTAATTTAACATTATATATGTGAGGTATAATCACCGAACTTAGGCAATTCTTTGTTTATTTGATTTCAACATCCCAATGTTAGTGAGAAGACTAATAAAAACCTTTTTGACATAAACATTTATATAATGGACATTGCTTATGCACACCTTAAGTGTCTAATTTGATAGCATCTTGAGTAAAAACAGCCCAGGAACTGAAAGAGATGTAATGTTTTACACAATACAAAAGTTTGATGTGCACAAACCCCATAATGAATCTAAAGCAGCTTCATTTTATTTCAGTTCATGATGACTGTCACACGTTCAGTTTCTCTGGTTCTCCACACACTAGCAATAAGAATCAAACAAAAGCATTGTTTATTTGGATAAAATAGGTTGATATTTCATAGACATTTGACAGAAATACACAAACTATTGTATTGTTGAGCGTAAGCTTAACACCTTGAGATGTTCCCACAAGCTGTAATGAATGCTTTAATACAGGAGACCCTGATGGGATCACTACTCAATTGTCCGTGTAATGCCGGGGAAGAAATAAGCGAAGAAAAAACATCCACACTCTCAAAAAAACAATGTTGTTATATGAAAGAAACCGGCATATCTAATAACTTACAAAAAGCTTGCTGTGAATGTAGAATCCCGTTTGTTTATTCACAGTGTTATTCCAACAGAGGTCAAGAGTATGAGAGCAAACGAGCCTCAGACTGAAAACTGATGCGATTGCTTCATTTGTAGGAACACATCACCTCTTTGCTTTTTTTGTTCTTGTTTATAGCAGGCTTCTTCCTTTATCTTCCGCTGCCTGCCGTTCACAAATTAATACACACGGGAGGAATGCATCTGAAAAGAAAGGATACTAGAAATATGTAGACAGCGTTCGCAAGAAGGACATTAAGCTATTCACACTGCCTGATAGATAATGCTGGACAAAAGGACTTTACCACACAAATGTCCTTTTCTGTTGTCCTCGTAGTCCTTATCCGAAAGGCCATTGTCACTGACCTCAGCCTGGAATACTTCATTTCACAGTACAAGACAAAAATATTCAGTTTTTTTGGTAGATTCTCCTTGCAACTTCTTCTTTTAAAGGTAACAGCTTTCATTCCATGAGTATTTTCTTTTAGCAAAAAACAGCACTGTTATCATGAAGGAATAGTTCATCCAGAAATTCATTCACCTTTAGTCGTTCGAAGTTAATGCTGTGATGGATAATAGGTTGTTAAAGTCTGCATGAAATCAAAATTTATAAGCTTATTCTAATAGCACACATTGGTAGTCTTAGGCCTAATCCCAATTCTATTTTTGTACCCCTTCCCCTTGGCCCTTGAAACAAAGTGTGAAGGGGAAGGGCTTCAAAATTTACCCCTAAGAAATGGGACACCACTACAACACCCGCACACCTCCTCATATGTCATCGCGATCTCTTACTTCATATGAGATCAGACGATCGCGACTGCTGTAGTTATTCCAGATGCATTATGTTTTGGTATCTGTCTTCAGGAAATCATATATCATGTTATCATAATGATATAATGTGGCAATAAGATCATAACTGTACTGTGCATTTACACCGTGGCCATATTCATCTATGTAAACACACAAAAACAACATGACGGTATTCGAGTGTCATCGAGTGTCAGATGTGAAAGTATGTTGTGGGACTGCTGTACAGGAGTTATTATTAGGGATTATAGATAGCGAAATTTAACGTTTTTTTTTTTAAAAGCATGACAGTAAAACACGAACGCCGTTATGAATGTATTAAAACATATGCTTGTTCGTAATAATGACAAAAAATAGTAATTTGTGCATCTCCTGACTTCCGTGTGCAGCCATGCTGCTGTTGTAACTGGTGTATTCTGGGAAATTTTCTTACCCCACGGTTCCTAGTGTGGTTCTGAATCTCCATTTCAAGGGTTATCTAGCCCTTCCCCTTAGCCCTATGCCTTCAAGCTAAAGAGAATTGGGACACCCCTACCCCTTCACGTGAATGCGGGGTAGGGGTAAGGGGAAGGGCTAAGGGGGAGAATAAAAACCAGTGTTTTGGTAATCTTTAATAAAAAAACTAACTAATTCTCTGATGATGTCAGTTTGATGACTTAGGTGAAATAGACCTGTCACGATATCTATTTTTTGTTGTACGATATTTTACACCAAAATATATTGCGATAAATGATATTATTGTCATTATGAGGCCATTTTATGCCACTCATTATATAATGCCAGAATGACAATATAATAGCATCACAATGCAGTACACTCTTCCAAAGAACACATCATATTTTATTCTTGAGAATATTTAATTTAATTATAGTAATTTTAATAATTAGGCATTGGATCAGAATGTGTAAACGCATATCCTAAATAAATAATAATGAATATTAACAAAAAAGTGCAAGGTAAAAAGTAACACATGCTGCGATATCTGCTACCAGATCTATTTTCAGCTGTCAGATACCCACATGGAAATATACTATAGCAAATACTATAGTGTTTTTTTAACTGTACTGACACTGACACCTCCAGTAGAGATAAGGATGTTGCACAATCAGGAAAAATGTTGCTAGAATTGGTTTTATGTATGGGTGATATATATATTGCATCACCAAAAATGATTGACGTCATGTCCATGTGTTGTGCGATAAGTCAATATATTGATTAGGCCTAGGGTGAAATATACTTAGCCACGCCCCTCCAACCGTTAGTTTGCTGCTAGTGAAAGATGAGAGGAGGAGTGAAAAATAAAACCCCACCCCCTACTCAATATTCAGTTTCAGGTGGAAAATCATCATCATATTGAGATAAAAGTCTGCAACAACTTCCAATTCACACAGACTTTTAAATTACATTAAAACAACAAGAATGTCTGATAGTTTCATCAAATGTCATATCACAGATTGGCTTTTTTTTGTGCCCTTGTAAAAGAGACATCAGATTTAATTCTAATATACTGCTTTGGTGCTCAGAAATACAATATTACTAATATGAATGAAAGTGTTTGTTTTTGTTTTTTTCTTTGAAAGTACAAACAGGACATGTACTTATAACAAAAACATATTTTCATTCATTCATTTTCCTTCAGCTTAGTCCCTTATTTATCAGGGGTCACCACAGCGGAACACCCAGTACTGGGAAACACCCATACACTCTCACATTCACACACACACTCATTCACTACAGCCAATTTAGTTCATCCAATTCACTTATAGTGCATCTCTTTGGACTGTGGGGGAAATCGGAGCACCCGGAGGAAACCCACGCCAACACGGGGAGAACATGCAAACTCCACACAGAAATGACAACTGGCCCAGCCAGGACTCGAATCAGCGACCTTTATTTTTTGTTGTGAGGCGACAGTGCTAACCACTGAGCCACCGTGCTGCCCTCAAAAATATCTTATGTTACATCATAACAATAAATTTCAACCAATTTGTTTCATCCTTGCAGGATAAATGCACATATATTACTTACATCAAAATAATCAGTAAATGTTCGTCACATGACCGAAAATGGGCACATTTCCAAGAATATATGCTGCTGCTTTTCTTCTGTTAAAACTAGTTGAATATGAAATATAGAGAGTATTTTAAAATAAATCGCATGGCATTCAAAACGTCTCTATTTGTGATTCTATAGAAAAATAAAACTGTGCAAATGCTAACCATTTTAATTTCCGGATGAACTATTCCTTAAGCTGCTGTGTGCAATTCAGTTTCATGTGCCGAGATGATTATAATAGACATTTGCAGCTTGATTCCCCTAAGAGAAGTTAACAATGATATTTTATTGTACATTAGAAGAGCTCGACATGTACCCTTTCAAATGAAAGGTTCTTTATGGGTCCATCAATGTCAAAAAAGAACCTTTATTTTTTAAAGAGTAACAATGACTCAGTGGTGCAACCGGTTAACAGCGGAAATGTTGAAAATCAGCCAATATTTTGGCAAGTCTATTTGATTGCACTCAAATAGCACACCGCAGCTTTATAGTGTTATTCCTTTATTTAAATTTTTTTCAAACCAAAAAAAAAACATTTGTGCTCTCTGAATAAAAGAAAAATTCAGCAGGATAGTATCCAATGGTGAGAAAGCCAGATTAGCAGTGGATCTCATAAGCAATCTGCGTATCAAACAGCAAGCTCTGGTTCATGAACAGCCCTTCTGGATCAAGCGGAGGTGCTTCTCCCCCTTCTGCGGGAGCCCTGCGGGGTCCGATCCCTCCTGCTCGTCCTGGGGTCAACACACCCTGACACTCGCTGGCCTTTAGCGTTGCAGATCCCTGTTGAATGCACATTGGTTGCGGAGCCAGCACCGGTTTGGCACGGTTTAACACGTACATTTCATGGCCCCGTTCATCCCGGTACTCTTCAAGCTGAGCGAATGTGGTCGGACCATCAGAGTAGTCGTTGACATAAAGGATGCTTTCCTCTTTGCTAGCTCCATATCCGCCCTCCTCTTTCTGCCTCTGTCGGTGTCGACTGTAGATCATACAGAGCAGCAGAAGTGCAGTCAACGCCAGCAAAGAGATTCCCACTGCAATGGCCGTCTGCGTAGCAGTGCCCAGCGCATTAAAGTCCATGCTTTCAAGCTCATACAGCGGCTCCTGACTCACATCCACCGACGATGGATGATAGTAAGACGAGGAATGCAGTCGAGGCCAGATTTCTGAGCGGGATGAAGATGAAGACATGTTTACCGAAAGGTGAAAAGTTACACGCGCGACACCGCCAGGATTCCACGCTTCACATTCATAGCGTCCCGCATGTGCCACTGTGACGTTACTAAGAAACAGCATTCCACTTCCTGTATCAGGATCGAAATTTTCCCGGTCGGCTCCGTCATCAGCTCCTCCTCTGATTGGTCCGTGACTCGATGGTCCTCCTTTTCCTCCAGGCCTCGCTGTTACCAATCTGCCGCCATTCCTTGTGTCTCCGTCCATCCCGACCTCCTGCACCAGACCTCTGGGAGACAGCTGGGCTTTTCCGTGAGATGCTTTCCTCCAGGTGACTTGTGGTTGTGGGTATCCGGACGCCTGGCAGGACACTCGGAGACTCTCCCCCAAACGTACTGTCAAATGGCTGGGTTCTAGTTGGACTACGGGTGGGATGCAAACAAGGCTGTTTGGAGGAACTTCAACCAGACTGAGGTGGGAAAGCCGCGGAGGTTCGGCGCACAACATCCGGCGCTCGGCTGAGCTTAACAGCCTCTGACCTTCTTCGTTTATCCAGCCACGCAGCCAGTGTAGAGCGCAGTCGCAGCGCCATGGGTTATCTAGGAGCGCAAACATAATATAAGCCTCTCAAAATGACTGAGCAATTCCAGCGTTATGGATGTGACATTTGCAGTAAAAACTTTCACAGGGAAGGTATATGTTAACATTATATTAAAACATCTGTTTATATTTTCCAAAATAACTGACCACAGAGTTATGGGATCAGAAAAATATCAATCTGTAAACATCTTTTAGATGTTAAATGAGGAAAATAAACATGCGTTATGGATGTGACCAAAACGTTAGCGAGTTTACAGTATACAACATATTTTGTAGAAATTATGTGAATTAAACTGCACAACCCAAAAACAATGCTAATCAAAAGGATAAGAGTTGCCCACTATAGAACAAACATAATTGATTTTATTTAACATTTTTGCATTTATGAGGAAAGAGCTTTGTTATGGATGTGACATCTCTCTGTTATGGATGTGACAGATGTGAAATTGGCACTTTTGGTAAATCAAATATGTTTGAAAACATTGACGGAGACATTTTTGAGTATTTTTACAGTACTGTAAAATACTTACACAAAAAAAGTAGAAACGGTTTTGCTATTTAGGTGAAAACTTAATTTTTTAATGGCAAGATTGACATTTCCATGGAATTGCTCTACTGCTTCATAAAACATTTATGCAAACAGAAATATTTTGCGCAAATGAAAAGCCATCTAAATGCCATGTCAGCGTGGTGCTTTTGCAGTACTCGTACAACAGAAGTGTACCGTGGTGAAGGATTATCATGAATATCAATTAGTTTACTTAAAGGTTATCTACCAAAGGAAACGTTATTTAATTAATATTTATGAGGTAATCTCATGAGGCGCTTTTCTTGAGAGAAAAAATCTACACAGAGGAAAACAGGGCCGGATTTACTAACTGTATACGCACCAGTGCAAACCGAATGAATTGCTACTAGCAATTTGCATTGATTCACAAATATAATATATAGATTTTTCTGAATGTTGGTTAATTTAATAATAACAATGTGATGTTGTAGAATGGTGGAAATCAAAATTACTTTATCATTTACTCTCCCTCATGTTGTTTTAAACCTTAATGAGTTTCTTTTGTTGAACACTAAAGAAGATGTTTTGAAGAATGCTGGTAGCTGGCACCCATTGACTTCTGTAGTGTGTTTTTCTACTATGGAAGACAATGGGTGTCAGTTACCAGCATTCTTTAAAATATCTTTTGTGTTCAACAGAAGAAAAAACTCAAATAGGTTTTGAACAAGTGAAGGGTGAGTAAATGATGGCAGATATAAGACTGAAGGGCTTTATTTTGCAAAAACAACCACCTAATGTACTTTGCCAAACAATATAAAAATTTAGACACAAACATTGTTCTGAGCTGCAATATTTAATTAAGTCTTTAATTAAACGCAAAGCTGACAGAAATTAAACTGGCTGAGTGAAGCTGATGAAGCATACAATAACCTGTGCATTATTCAGTCACAAGATGACACCAAACTGCCAAAAACGCAAAGCTGTCGAGAAGTGTGTTCCTGCACAACTGGAGAGGCTGCAGTTTCATGACCAAATTTCTAGGACCGCATTTCTGGGACTCCTTATTATATGGCCTTACCCCACCCCTCCCCGTAAACCCAAACGTACTCTACTGGATGGATTGGGAACAACAGGGTCCTAGAAGTGCATTTCAGCCTCTCCGTTTGTGCAGTAACATACTATTGAAGCTGACAGAAATGAAACTAGCTGAACAAAGCATAAACTAATCTATGTATTATTCATTCACAAGATGGCGCCAAACAATCAAAAACTGCAGCGTGACAGACAAGCAGATGCATATATGTGGATGTTAGTATATGGATTTGAACGTATTCACTGACGGTCAAAGGGAATCTAAGTTTTTGGATGAGCCTGCATTATTTACCGGTTGTTATTTTGGAATAATAGCTATACCTTGGAATGTCACGACTGACCAGTCAGAATCCAGTATTCCAGACAGCTGTGTAATACTAACATTAACCAATACAACCTAAAGGCTGGTTTATACTTCTGCGTGGAGTGATCGGCGTGACCTACGGCGACTGCCTTGCGCGTAGCCATGCATTTATACTTCTGCGCGCTGTTTGTGTTGCTCTGCAATAACACTTTCGAATCGCTAGCTGGCAGTAGGCTTTAATGTTGCTCTGTGTCGAGTTTCTTTGCGGGTGTTTTGTTTTTTCTGAACGCTACCTTAATGTACAGGTAGCTAAAACTCACTCATTCAGTGGTGGGAACCGGCGGACGTGCAACAACATTAATCATAAGGTAAACACAAAACAAAAGTTTCCATCTGGAGCTCCTTCACAGGACTCGACACTTGTAAATACTCGCTCCATCGGGCTCGCGGCTCTCAGCACCACCCACGCTAGTCACAGCTACCCAAGCCAACCAGTCACAGAGCTTGCGTTATGGTAGTAAAATTTTTTGAGAGGTGCGCGTCAGCTTCGGCGTCAGCTTCGGCGTCAGCTACGGCGAGGGCTATGCGACCGCTCGCAGGCTGCGCCGGAGCATACGCATGCGCTTGACGCAGAAGTATAAATCAGCCTTTATTGTAAAGTGTTACCAGTAAAATCAACAGTGCAACTGTGTTGTAACATACTGTATGTTGCCATATTGAGGTAAAAAATGCTTCAAGATTTGAATATTTCGTCAATTGTGTGAGGTGATGAGCTTCATTCAAGATCTGGCAACTTGACAAACATGGACAAAAAGTGATTTTCCGTAACTAGATTTGGGTCATACAAATTATAGAAGTTTCCCAGGAGAAATGACAAAATGGGAGGGTGGCGGATGGGTGTGAAATATGGGAGATTCCTGGGAAAAATTAGAGTGTTGGCAGGTAGGGCTGCACGATATTGGAAAAATCTGACATTGGGATATTTAGTTTTTCTGCGATTTATATATTTCGATTTTAATATAGTTTCACCAGATGAATTGAATAGCTCTATTTGGAAAGATTTCATTCATTTAGATAGATTGTGAAGAGAGATCAAGTCTTTTTCTATGCAGTGCGTTTGCATAAATCATAATAAATTACAAGCATATATAAATACAACCGAGCAGAGATAAAAGTGAAATAAACAGTGCTTTATGGTTTTCTGGAGCACCTAACAGTATTCAGAAATTAAACAATCAAACAAAATAACATGGTCATCATTGTTTAAAAATAATACTATTTACTAATGTCTTTATTTTTTAATCTTTAATAAATAATCCTGCAATGTGGCTATTGCAGATACACACATTGCAATATCGATGCTCAAACAATATATTGTTAGCCCTATTGTGCAGTATAATTTACTGTCACTTTTAATAAATTTTATGCATTTTTGTTTCTAGAAAGTGTCTCACCGGTGACTCTCAGCACCTGCAGGCTGACCAGGGGCTTCAGTGAAGCGGGACTCAGGGTTCTCAGGTTATTTCGGCTCAGGTCCAGAAGAGCCAGCGAGGACAGTCCCACCAGAGCCTGATCTCCCAGCACCTCCAGCACATTCTCCTGCAGATGAAGCTCTTGCAGCCGCTGCAAACAGTGCATTAACATTTCATCACCATTATTACGGTGAGCATAATCGCGGCTATCATAAAAGCACACTTTCTAAAGCATTCTGGCTCAATGCAGCATCATCAGTTTTCAGCTGAGTGTCTCCGTTTAATTTGCATATTGCTGAAAAAGTCTTTTTTAATTTAGCATTTTATGGCTTTTTGCAGTTTTTGTACTGCTTTTCTGTGGTTTGCACTTCTCTTTCACTCCTATGCTCTTGTCAAAACGTGCACACTTTATGTGGTTAAACTTTATGTAAAGCTTATTTAGAAATGTTCATTTTAAAAATAATTTTACTGAAACAAACATACAAAAGGGTATTAGTATTTCATGTCGTTCTCACAGTGTCAGGGTAAAACATTTGCACATGGTTTAAACAAAAAAAGACAAATGTGAAAAACACTTTTAGCAAGATTAGTTAACCACATTAGTGAACAAACTAACATTTTGAGGAAATGATGACAGAATATTATGTTGAAGTACAGATGTCAAACACGCACACAAACACTATATATATACACACACACACACACACACACACACACACACACACACACACACAGTCAAACAGCAGTGTGAAGTGGATGCAAAAAGTTTTTTTTAATTGTCCTAAGACAAGAACGGGTGTTGATCAATAGATTTAGGAGAACTTTGATGAAAAGGTTTGATCCACTTCAAATGTTGACTCTGAAGTCAAAATGATTAGCCCTCCTGTGAAATTGTATTCATTTTTAAATATTTCTCAAGTGGTGTTTAATGAAGAGTGAAGAATGAAGAATTTAATCTTAATGTTAACTTAATAACATTCATTCATTCATTCATTTTCATCCGCTTTTCCAGGGCCGGGTCGCGGGGGCAGCAGTCTTAGGAGAGAACTCCAGATTTCTTTCTACCAAAACACTTCCTCCAGCTCCTCTGGGGCGTTCCCAGGCCAGCCGAGAAACATAGTCCCTCCAGCGTGTCCTGGGTCTTCCCCGAGGCCTCCTCCGGGTGGTATATGCCTGGAACTCCTCCCTAGGTAGGCGTCCAGGAGGCATCTGAAACAGATGGCTGAGCCACCTCAGCTGACTTTTCTCGATGTGGAGGAGCAGCGGCTCTACTCCGAGCTCCTCCTGGGTGACAGAGCTCCTCACCCTATCTATAAGGGTGCGCCCTGCCACCCTCCAAAGGCAACTCATTTCAGCCGCTTGTATCTGAGCTCTTGTCCTGTCGGTCATGACCCAAAGCTCATGACCATAGGTGAGAGTAGGAACGTAGATTGACCGGTAAATCGAGAGCTTTGCCTTTCGGCTTAGCTCCTTCTTTACCACAACGGACCGGTACATCGACTCGATGTTGATCACTCGTGAACAAAAAAAACCCAAGATACTTGAACTCCTCCACCTGGGGTAAGGACTTTCCTCCAACCTGGAGATGGCAAACCACCTTTTTCCGGTGGAGCACCATGGCCTCGGACTTGGAAGTGGTGATTCTCATTCCAGCTGCGTCACACTCGGCAGCAAATCCCCCAGTGCATGCTGAAGGTCCATTTTCGATGAAGCCAACAGAGCAACATCGTCTGCGAATAACAGAGATAAAATCCTGTGGTACTTGAACCAGACCCCCTCTGGCCCTAGGCTGCGCATAGAAATTCTGTCCATAAAAATTATGAACAGAATTGGAGGCCAGATCCCGAGGGGATAGTTAATAATGAATTTCTAATAACTAATTTCTTTTGTTTTCGCCATGATGACAGTACATAATATTTTAATAGTTGTTTTGTAAGTGAAGTGAAGTGAAGTGAAGTGAAGTG
>CAIGQV010018314.1:1209887-1279615 GCA_903798115.1 Danio jaintianensis | reverse complement strand
CGGATCACGAGTCCAACACTCTAACCACCAGGCCACGACTGCCTAAGATACTACGACTGACTAAGATACTAGTGTTCAGCTGAAATTGCAATTTAAAGGCTTAACTAGACTTATTAGGTTAATTAGGCAAGTTAGGTTAATTAGGGAAGTCTACAAAACATCGTATGACCTTAAAAAAATTTTAAAAAAAAAGATTTAAAACTGCTTTTATTCCAATCAAACTAAAAGAAACAAGACTTTCTCCAGAAGAAGAAAATATAATAGTAAATACTGTGAAAATGTCCTTGCTCTGTGAAATAGAGCTTAGGCAATATTTGAAAAATAATTCCAATTTGACAGGATGGCTAATAATTTTGCTTCTGTGTATGTATAAATAAATCCGTTTCTCAGTGTATATAGGTAATATATTTTAGTGCATTTGAACAAAACAGATTTATTAAACAGATATATTTATTAAAATATTATTTTAGTCACCGTACATCTTGAGAACACGAAAGATAATACATTTCATGCGAATTTCAAGCGAAATAGTTGAAAAAAATTACAAGCTAAACATTTCAATAACATTATATACATTTTTTGTTTCTCTTGATTTTTGCTCTTTTAAAAATTTTTATTTAATATTTTTCAATAACATATAGATTTGGGTGTACGAATTTTGGACTGTTATCATAAGTTATTTTGTTAGATAAGCTCCAGATTTGGCTTCAGTACTGACTAATCTAATGTATATGCACAAATATAATATTGTAAAGCTTACCATAGAAAATATTAATTTAAATGAGAGATTTGTGAGGGGTGTACTTATATATGCTGAGCACTGTGTGTGTGTGTGTGTGTGTGTGTGTGTGTGTGTGTGTGTGTGTGTGTGTGTGTGTGTGTGTGTGTGTGTGTGTATATATGTATATATATTATACAAACTAATTTCGAGAGGAGCATGTGATATGATTGATCGTATCTGGTCTCTCATCCATAATCAGCAATAATCCAATCAGATTGATCCAAGCCTTCAATAAATAGACTGATTTCACCCTACTGCTTATCTTCGTTTTGGAAGAATCCCCCCTTCCACCCCCTTTTCCTCCTTTTACCATGGGGAGCTCTCGAGACCTACCTGATCTCGGACACCCTTACATGCTAATTGACCAGGCGGGAGCCCTGGGCTCAATCATCTCCGAGCTCAGGGTTCTCTCCCGAGACAGCATGCCAAACCTGCTAATAGTGTTAAGCAATATCTAAGTGTGAACTCTTGAAGTGCTATGACAATTCTACGTTTTTTCCCCCTCTGAGCATACAGAAAAGAGACACTGTTTTGTCAAGCCCACTAAGAATTGTACAATGTTTTTCAGAAACATGGAGTGTTGATAAGAAAGAGTCTGGTGCATACAGAGAGGAGAGAGTGTGTCCTACAGGTGGTTTGTCAAGCCCACTCACCTGTGTTGTTGACTCAAACTAAGGTTTAGCAAAGATTTGTGTTTGACCCCCGTGCAGTAAAGCGTTTGTGAATGCGCAGACAGCCGCTGGTGTACCTGCAGTCCGCGGAAGGTGTAATCCTCCAGTCTGCTGATCTGGTTTCCTGCGAGGTACAGGATGCGCAGGTGCTCGAGGCCACGAAACACGTCTGCCGTGATCATGTGAATGCGGTTCCCGTTGAGAGCCAGCTCCAGAAGCAGGCCAAGGCTCCTGAAGGCCCCGGGCTCCAGCGTGCTGATGCTGTTGTTCTGCAGGTAGAGGTAGTGCAGCTGGCCCAGGTCAGACAGATCCCGCTGGCGGATCTGACCGATGGCATTGTCCTGCAGAAAGATGGTCTGAACAACACACAGACAAATGAGGAAAACATTAGGACAGTTAAGAGAATTATTATTTACTGTTTAAGTTTTTTTGTTAAAATCATCATTATATATTTATTTATAGAACAGTTCTGTCTGGTTCTCGAATCTGATTGGCTGATAGCTGTGCGATATTCTGCAATAACAGCACTCATACAGCCTCTTCACCCTTGTGTATTACTCCGCCGACATAGAGTGACAGAAGATCAATAGACTCCCTACAGTTTGACAAATATTGCAGCTGTTGGACAACATAATGTACTTTTGAGGATTTTTCAGGCAAGAATGTAGTTGTTTAGATTGCAACTATGCAGTTTACTTATAAGGGTAGTGCCTATTTTAAATATTTATAATTTCGGAGATTCAGTGCATTGGCAGTCATCAGCCTGTCATACTGAGCAGAGCAAAGACGGTTGACGTTCCGCCACAAGATGGCGACAGAGACCACATAATAAGTCCTTAGGCGAGAAGTAGTGCGATATGGCTGTATATCGTCACTGGTGGGGGGCACTAAGGCACCGAGCCAACACATGCCTCCCACCAGTAATAATAATATTAAATAATGTTTTCAATGTTGTCAATGAAATTATATTAATATAAACTGCAACAAATTATATAATAATTATAATAATCATCATTAAATATTATTATCAGTAATATAATATAATAATTATTACATTTTTATATGAATTAATTATATATTTAATATAATTATTGTAAGAAATGTACCTTTTTTAATAAATAATACATATTAATAGTATTATTACTAAATAATTATCCTAAAATAAATTTATAATAATAATTATATTAGTAAGAATATTATTTATATATGATTGTTAGCATTATTATATTCATTCATTCATTCATTTTCTTTTCGGCTTAGTCCCTTTATTAATCTGGGGTCGTCACAGCGGGATGAACCGCCAACTTATCCAGCATATGTTTTACGCAGCGGATGCCCTTCCAGCCGCAACCCATCTCTGGGAAACATCCATACACACCCATTCACACACATACACTACGGACAATTTTAGCTTACCCAATTCACCTATACCGCATGTCTTTGGACTTGTGGGGGAAACCGGAGCACCCGGAGGAAACCCACGCGAACACGGGGAGAACATGCAAACTCCACACAGAAATGCCAACTGACCCAGCCGAGGCTCGAACCAGCGACCTTCTTGCTGTGAGGCGAACGTGCTACCCACTGCGCCACCGCGTCGCCCCATTATTATATTCAGTAATTCATTATTATTTAATATTATAATAATTCAATATAATCAATAATATTCAATAATAGAACAACATTCACACACACAAACACACACATTATTATTGTCTTACTGTTTAAATGATCATTAGTTTTAAAAAAGTGCTAATTGGTTTAAATGGCAGCATTGATTGAAGCCTAATGAGAATCTGCATGCTTGCAGTGTATACAAAACATCATTGATTATGACGGCAGTCTAGTTTTGATGCGGCAAGCAATAAAAGCTACATCCATCTAATCCACGTCGACTTGAGTTTCTGTCCTAATCAGCGAGAGCAGGAAGAGACTGCGGACAAAACACACAAACACACACAACTTCCTTACAGCTTGTTTTGAAACAGAAAAAAAATATGTTTCTTTCTCATACAGTTCCTCTTTTCTGTGTTCCAGGTGAGTTGAGAGTGACTCGCAATGGATCAATACGGAGTTCTGGGTCGAAAATCTTTGAGGGGAAAGCACTGACAAATCCATCAGAAACAGCAATAATGTGCTTTCACAAGAGAAGAAAGACTGGAGTGTGTCTCATCTTCACTTGTTTAACTATTAACCACGCAACATATTACAATAATTAATTTTCTAATTGATTTCTATCAAGCTATTGTCTGTGATCAAACACAGGCCGTGCTGAAGTTAATTTCTTGTGAAGCACGAGGTTACACAGGTCAATTAAGCAATTTATGCGAAGCGGCTCATGAATATTCACAAGCCGCAGGAATATTAGTGATGTGACTGGGCCAGATACATAGATATGCAAATGGAGGTGAAGTTGGTTATGATTTAGTGAATGATTCTCAGCGCTGTGTGGAGTTATGATCTATAGCTTTAATCTAAGGTTTGTTGTATTGTAGGTCAAGACACGAACAGAAGAAGGCAGGATCTTATCGTTTAGGGAGACTGGATGACCAGGACAAAAAAATGGAGACAGTTTGAAGACACAGCTGGTGAGTAGTAAACGTTTTCTTCATGTATATGTGGAAGATCTGAGAATGCATGTTTTTGTGTTCACGTCTGTAAAGAGCAGAATGGGTAAATGTGCAATGCTAAATCATTAGCAAAAGGACCAAAAAACAGTCAATTGTTTTGTAATATTGAAATTAAAATGTTTAATTTCTGACTTGAGCTTAATTTGAAAGTCAACAGCAGTTTTTTTTCCCATCAAAACAAACGGTACAGTAAGCATATATGAACATCTTGATATTGTTGCTGAAAAAAAATATTACTTTACATTTTACTGTTTCATTCATTCATTTTCTTTTCGGCTTAGTCCCTTTATTAATCAGGGGTCACCACAGCGGAATGAACCACCAACTTATCCAGCATATGTTTTACGCAGTGGATGCCCTTCCAGCTGCAACCCATCACTGGGAAACATCCATACACTCTCACTCACACACATACACTACGGACAATTTAGCTTACCCAATTCACCTATAGCGCATGTTTTTGGACTTGTGGGGGAAAACGGAGCACCGAGAGGAAACCCACGTGAACACAAGGAGAACATGCAAACTCCACACAGAAACGCCAACTTACCCAGCCGAGACTTGAGCCAGCGACCTTCTTTTTTTAAAATTTTTATTACAGTGTACTGTTTTAAAGGTGCAGTATGTAAGTTTGAAACCCAGTGGTTGAACTAGGTTTTATTGCATTCTGGATCAAAACAAACGCAAGCGCAAGTTGTCAGATTGAGGACCAACAAGGCTGATTTAAATTGTGTTCTAAATAAAAGCAACGGCACGCGATAGAAGGAATATTTTCTATATTAAAAGGAGTTTTTGTTCTAACCAACACCTTAAATTGATATATTAGAAAGGCTTCCATTTCTCACAGGTGAACAACAGGATAAATGACAATGATCACCTCAGGTACACCTCATGTGCTTTATTCAGTGTTACATGCTAATAATGTGAGTTTAAATGCCATTTTACATGACATTTATTGCCATACTACTGAAAGCAGCAGCAGATAGTGCACCTAAGATCTTGAAAATAAAATAAACCATTTGAACGTGAACTTTAAAACTTTAGACTCAAAACCAACACATATCAGTGATTCAGCATCTACATTTAATAATGTTAAAGAGGTTTAATATGTATTAATTAGATTATAAACCTTACCGTTTTGTGAGTGAGTGCATATTCTGCGCTTCTGAATGGCTGTATTTAAATTTCTTGTTTCGTCTGGTGCAAACAGCCCAATTGCTTATCACTGCAAATCTCATCACATAGCCTGTTGTTAGGACACAGGGATACAATGTAACCTGCTCACCTAATGCTTACGTTTGTAATATTTATATTATTTGCTAATTAATAACCTCATGTGGAACTGAATCTGCGTCTCATTTTGGAGTCTGCTACTGTCCACCTGAGGTCACATTTCAGTCACGGACTCAAGCTTTGAGAGCTTTCCTGACTGAATAAATCAAATATGCCGTTTTCCACCAAGGCAACCCGGGGTGCTGAAATATAATTGGCTAAACTGGCATTAAGCAGGTTGAAAGAACCAAAACAAAGACAGCTTTCCAGCACGGAAAACACATTTTCAAAGCTGAATAATTGACTTCAGCATTGTTTTTCAGATAAACAAGAATGTTCACTTTGCATGTTTCTTAAATATCTGCAAACATATTATATTATTTTTATGCTTTAGAAGAGTCAAAAACTTACATACTGTACCTTTAAAAGCAAAAATGTCATATAGTTTTTAATATAAAAATTTTATATTTTCAATTTAAAAAAAATCAAACAAACACTAAACGGAAATGACCCATTTAAATAAAAATCTTTTGAATTTACATGAAAAAAAAAAAAAAAGTAAAATTAATGTTAAATTAATTAACATTTGAGAAGCATCTCCTTACTCTCAAAACAAATGTTAATGTTTTTCCACATTTTTGTTTAAGCACCTAAAACAATTATTACCTGAAAGTTAAAATGCTAAGAATCCCCCCAAAATATTTAAAACGTTTCCTCATAATACGTGTAGTACTTTTTCTGGACCAAGGTTATTGTACATGATGCATTGTTTCAGCTGTTTTGGTTCCGTTTCACACCTCTGAACCGAATCAGTTGAAATGAACCAAAAAGCAGTCATGTGAGAACATCCACCTGTCCTTGTCTGATCTGCTTACCCAAGTAAGTGACCACTGCTTTAGCGAATTCAAATTTTTTAAAATTCACGGTTAATGAGGCTTCAGCCAAACACTAAACGCAGGGTGTTTATGTGGTGAATAAATCACAACATCATCAAGATATGCCTCGCAGTTTGTAACACCGGATAATGCTTTCTGCATCAACCTTTGAAAGGTTGCTGGAGCGTTTTGCATCCCGAAGGCCATAACGGTGTATTGTAGAAAGTTATACGGTGTTACAAACGCGGAAATATCTGATGCACGCTGCCTCAGTGGCATCTGCCAGTAGCCTTTTAATAAATCGAGCTTTGTCACAAACGAAGCAGCACCAACGCGATCTATACAATCCTCCATTCTGGGCAAGGGAAAGGAGTCTGATCTGGTCACACTGTTCACTTTCCTGTAATCCGTACAGAATCTGTACGAGCCGTCCGGGTTGGAGACCAGCAGGCACGGCGGGCTGCAGCCTGTAAATCGCTAGACAATTTGTAAGCAAGTAATCTACCTCCTTCCTCATCTCTTCTCTCTTTACAGGGTTAAGTCTGTACGGGTGTTGTTTTAAAGGTGGAGAATTAATAATTTCAATATCATGAAATAAAACATGAGTCTGACTGGGCACATCTAAAAAGAGAGAAGAGAATTCACAGATTAGGGAAACAACATCCCTGCGCTGTGAATAAGGGAGTGTGCATAGGAAGTTTATGAAGTCATATGAAGTCATGCTTGAGTGCGGCAGATGGAGTCGGAATGCAATCCAAGACCTGTGAAGAGATGATCCCAAGGTTTCCATAATCCTGGACCAGGCCGTATCCTGAGCAGCTGCTGTGGTGGTCATGGAGGAGTGGAGAGCAGGAGACTGATTCCTGTGAGACCCCAGTGACAGATGAGTCTTCGCTGACGTCCAGCGTTCTCCAGCCTCCGGCGCCTAGACTGCAGCTCTGCACAAGACGTATGGCCATAGGAGAAATGGTCGTGCCAAACTGAGCCTGGTTTCTCTCAAGGTTTTTTTTTCTTCACTTTCGCAAATTGGTGAAGTGTTTGGACTCTCAGCAGTGAAAATTAAACCACACTGAACTGAACTGAACTTAAACTCTAAAAACTGAACTGACACCATTTCAATTCACTATAATCTTCTATGTGAAGCTGCTTTGACACAATCTACATTGTAAAAGCGCTATAGAAATAAAGATGAATTGAATTGAATTGAATATGAAGTGTATATGAAGTCAATGGACACATTTATCTACCCATTCTGAGAATCATCCTCATGCTCCTGTATGATCACTCACCTGCGTCCCTTGTGTAATGCCTTGTGGGATCTCTTTGATTCCAATGGATCCACATTCGACAGTCAAACTATAGCAGCGACACCCGGAAGGACAAGCCAGAGAGGAAGAGAACAGCTGGGCCAACATGAGCACCAACACCGCAGACATCTGACCAGGATTCATCTCCGAAAAAACACTGCAAAAAACAGGAAAGAAGGAGTGATAGAAAAGAGACGCAGAACTAGGGCAAAAGAGAGGAAAGAGAAAAGAAGAAGGACAAAGATGGATTGCAGTTAAACCAGCGGAATAATCGTCCAAAAGAGAGAAAAAAAAAAAACAGGGCTTGTTGTTAAAGAGCGCATGCACGTGTAAGCTAATCGTATCCGTAACGCATGAGAATCCCGCTTAAGTGGATCGGAAAATTGAATCCTGCGGTGCAGAAAGGGAAGTAAGTGTAGAGTCAACATAAGGAGGAAAAAAAAAGACAGAGCGCTCAATTCTGCCTGCTGGTCCCTACAGAAGAGTCTCTTAGGAGGAATCTGTGGTGGGCTTTGGTTAATTAAACATGAGGCTCGAGGTGCACATGTTCGCAGCCGTCAGGATCCCTCTTCTGTTTTAAGAGAATATGAAATACATCGGCAAACACTGGCCAGCGCTCATAACACGTCTCTCCCAGGAGAGCAGATCAAACCCTGCGCCTGCTCTGCTCGCCTCATCCATCTCAAATCCCCAGCTTTTCATTAAGACATGGATTAGAGGAGTTATGAACAAAGACGTGCGCGTTTTGGCCCGCTGGACCCAGATTTAGATTCAGCGGCCGACTGCATGACTGTATATGCTGGTGGAAATGTGTTTAACTGTAGGAATTACAGAACTCTGTGTGTGTGTGTGTGCGTGTGTGTATAATAAAAAAAAAGTTCAACTTTTCCAAAGGTTAAAAATTTTAAGGTCAGTGAGGTTTTTGAAAAGGGCTTTGAATGAAAGTCTTAAATGAAAGAGTGTGCTCGCCAAGACCATGTTTATGTCATGAAAAATACAGTAATATTGTGAAATGATATTGCTATTGGAAATAGGTACTTTTCTTCTTCTCTATATTCATTCATTCATTCATTCATTCATTTTCTTTTCGGCTTAGTCCCTCTTTTCATCAGGGTCGCCACAGCAGAATGAACCGCCAACTTATCCATCATATGTTTTACGCAGCGGATGCCCTTCCAGCTGCAACCCATCACTGGGAAACACCCATACACTCCCATTCACACACATGCACTACAATTTAGCTTACCCAATTCACCTACAGTACATGTCAACATCATCAAGACATGCCTCGCAGTTTGTAACACCGGATAATGCTTTCTGCATCAACCTTTGAAAGGTTGCTGGAGCGTTTTGTATCCCGAAGGCCATAACGGTGTATTGTAGAAAGTTATACGGTGTTACAAACGCGGAAATATCTGATGCACGCTGCCTCAGTGGCACCTGCCAGTAGCCTTTTAATAAATCGAGCTTTGTCACAAACGAAGCAGCACCAACGCGATCTATACAATCCTCCATTCTGGGCAAGGGAAAGGAGTCTGGTCTGGTCACACTGTTCACTTTCCTGTAATCCGTACAGAATCTGTACGAGCCGTCCGGGTTGGAGACCAGCAGGCACGGCGGGCTGCAGCCTGTAAATCGCTAGACAATTTGTAAGCAAGTAATCTACCTCCTTCCTCATCTCTTCTCTCTTTACAGGGTTAAGTCTGTACGGGTGTTGTTTTAAAGGTGGAGAATTAATAATTTCAATATCATGAAATAAAACATGAGTCTGACTGGGCACATCTGAAAAGAGAGAAGAGAATTCACAGATTAGGGAAACAACATCCCTGCGCTGTGAATAAGGGAGTATGCATAGGAAGTTTATGAAGTCATATGAAGTCATGCTCGAGTGCGGCAGACGGAGTCGGAATGCCTACCCAATTCACCTATACCACATGTCTTTGGACTTGGGGGGGAAACCGGAGCACCCGGAGGAAACCCACGCCAACACGGGGAGAACATGCAAACTCCACACAGAAATGCCAACTGACCCAGCCGAGACTTGAGCCAGCGACCTTCTTGCTCTGAAGCGACATCACTACCCACTGTGCCACCGCGCCGCCCATCCAAAATTATGTACTGACAAATTCCTCTTTGACTTGCTTGCATATACAGTGGTCCCTGGCTATAACGCGGTTCGCCTTTCGCGGCCTCGCAGTTGGAGAAGGGTCTGGATGCAGACCTGGTGCAGTGCAATCTGAGCTGCATCCAATGGTTTTTAATGAGCTCACCTAACCCTACCCCTCACAGTGACGTCACTAGCTCTATTGAGTGCATTGTGTCTGACATTGCATCACTGAGATATGCAGTCTCAGCTTGCATCATCAAGGCTGCATCCAGATACTATTGCGGATTTTTTTCGTGCAACTTGACATGCTTTTTTTTTTTTTTTTTACAGCGCATTGTGTTCTGCGCCCTGATTAGCACATTGTGTTCTGCATCCTGACTGGCTCTAGACCATTGTCGATCAATCTCCTCCATGCTGTGTCTCCTGTACAGTACAGAATGCATTCAGCAGCTTGCCAAATTTACGTAAATCTTCGATCGCTAGCAGTGTGACTCTGACGAGCTGGACTGTATGTTTGCAAGTTTTCTCCCCACAATGTTGACGAAACATTCTGCACCGTCAAAGGCACCTGCGGTAGCACCCAAAAGGCAGAGGAAGATGCTAACCATCGCACAAAAAGTTGGACTTCTGGACATGCTAAAGGAAGGTAGCAGTTACACGGCTGTAGAGCGCCATTACGGAATAAATAAATGAAGATTAAATGGTTTTGATCTTTGGTTTCATTCTGTAATACTGGACTTATTTTTCTACGAAGGTTTGAACTTTGAGAGTTTTAAACAAAAGAGAAATGTGTGAAAATGTTAATGTCTGTCTGAGAAAAGTGTGTGTAGTGAGGGGTTATTCCAGCCTTAAAACATCTATAATAATTGTAAAAAAATAAAGCTATTTGTAGAACGTAACTCCCGCGAATAACGAGGGGCCACTGTATATAAAACACATACTCCGTTATATGAAAACATTACATATTTTTTTTACATAAATGCATATAAATTAATAACTGAATAAATCAATCAATAAACTGCTCACGGTGACATCTGAACATCTAATATGTTCTGATTAACTGTGATTTTGTTTTTGTCATATTTTTTTGTCCCAACGAAACATATTTCAGACCCGATTAGTTTGTTCTTTGACAGAACAACATGAAAGCATGACAAGATAATCCAAAATCTCTTTGTATCCTGCCAGCAAAACCGTTCTTTGTGCTGTTTCCAAAGCTACGACTCTTTCTTTCTTTCTTTCTTTATGTGAAAGAGAGTTTGCTGAGAGCCAGAGCCGCATCCCAGTCTCTCAGAAAGGATCAATATGGAGTTCTGTGTGCGTTTAGCAGTTCTAGGTCGACTGTCTGAGAGCTTAGAGACTCGGAAACATGCAGTGACAAATAAATCTCCACTGAAAGATTTTCAGGTCCATGAGCATCAAAAACCCTGTTTATGATGTTTGTTGATCCAATCACAAGTGGATGACACTGAATAGATGTTTAAGATGCATCTGCAGTAAGGCTGCACAATATATTGAAAAAAATATCGTTATCGCAATATTCATTCGTTCATTCATTTTCCTTCGACTTAGTCCCTTATTTATCAGTGGTCGCCACAGCGGAATGAACCGCCAACTATTCCGGCATATGTTTTATGCAGGGAATGCCCTTCCAGCTGCAACCCAGTACTGGGAAACACTCATACACTCTCGCATTCACACACACACTCATACACTACGGTCAATTTAGTTTATTCAATTCACCTATAGTGCATGTCTTTGGACTGTGGGGGAAACCGGAGCACCCGGAGGAGACCCACACCAAGACGGGAGAACATGCAAACTCCACACAGAAATGCCAGTGCTAACCACTGAGCCACCGTGCTGCCCCTCACCGCAATATTACTATATGCAATATCACCAAATATAGTGATAGATCACATTTATTTTATGTGCCATGCATTGGTTGTTTACACAAGTTTGACCAATCAGATGGGGTCTTACTGTGTTTATACCTGTCTACCCAGTAGGTGCTGTTGTGCTATTGGCTAGAGTGCCCCAAAGGTGAAACTAGAGCTGAAAATAAACACTAATGTCTAGTCAAGACAAGAGAGGGAATTGACAACAGCCAATAAGAGTCTGCAGAGGTTTTCAGTCATTTAAGTGTATTAAAGCCTAAATGTTTGCACCTTGACATTGAATTATATTCTTATTATATTTATATTTGATCAGAAAATATTTAACTGTTTACATAAGTAATTTTTAATAATAATAAAAAACATATATTTAATAACTCATGATTAAAAAATAGCAAATTACCATTTTTTTAATAAGTAATTTTAAAAAGCTGTCTAATAAAAATAGCATTTCTCTAAGGAAATGTTATATCGTAAGAAACATTATCACTTTGTTGTCAAAAATAATATTGCATATTCCATATCTCCCCATTATCGTGCAGCCTTAATCTGCAGTTCAAACTGCATAAGCCCCGAATTTCACTTGCTGACTGGTTTTGTGAAATTACAGACAAATGCCTGAAATCAAAGGAAATCGGGGCTCATTCAGGCTAGTGACAATCACGCAGTGTGAATGAGCAAAGATGTGATCTAAGAGGATTACAGATGTGTCGCCAAAGCCTGTGAAATATTTGGCTTGCTAAAGTACTGTATCTGGACCTGTCAGCGATTCAAAATCATGTGTATTAAATTAGTTCTGACTGAAAAGCACATCAGTGATGACCAACAGCCAATTAGAAATCAGGATACAGTTACAGACCACAATATCAGGAACATGGATTCAGTTCTCAAAAAGGCTCCTTCTAGTTTTTTTGAAGCCAAGATGAAAGTTTGAGCAAACTTTTGCAGGAACACCTATATCTTTTTGATATTTCATCTCAGTTGTACAGCACAACGGGGTAGCATTTTCAGTCTTGCACAAGAACTCTGATTTCAAGTGTGATCTTGTAATATTTTCTTATGATTTCTGGCCATAGACTGTAAAAATGAAATGTAAAATGAACATAAAGTGCATTAAAGTTCTACATAAAATGACAAATAATAAATAAATTACTTTAAATAAAACAAATGCACACAAAACAAATGCCATATTATTTAATAACTGCAAGAAATAAAACCAAATAGCAATAGATTTTGTAAAGACACTTAAAACCAAAGCACAGATAAGATATATATGCCAAATTCAGCAGCTAATTAGCTGAGGTGACCTGTCACTCAAGTGGCCACGCCCTTTAATTATGTAGAATTTTGAGGCTTAATATAAATTAAATGGACGAGTTATAAAAATATTTATCCCCTCACAATCATCTGTAAAGATGCACAATATGTTAATAAATAAATGGTAAATAAGACTGTTCGCATATATAATAATAATAATTCCTTACATTTATATAGCGCTTTTTCTAGACACGCTTTACACAATGGGGGGAATCTCCTCATCCACATATATCTTCACTCCCGCTTCACACTTACTATGGGCAGTATGACATATTACTATTAGAGTCAGCAGCGCAACAAGTATTGTATTGCAAGTATGGTGTTGCCCATATAAATGCACTCCCTGACCTGATAAGAAAGACAAAGGCAAACAAATTGGTTTTTTTTGGTGCGCAAAAGTGTTTGTGGAGCTTTGTATGATTACAGTTGAACCACTGAAATGTTTTGTGTTTCTTTTCTGTACATCTCAGGATGCGTTGCTGTCTATGGAGGGTCAGAAAGCTCTAGGATTTGATCTAAAATATCTTAATTTGTGTTCTGATGATGAACAAAGGATGGATTGGATTGGAACAATATGAGGGTGAGTAATTCATTGATATGACGGTGAATTGAAATCATTTTCATTTTTGGATGAACTAACCCTTTAATACCAGGTGCAAACAGGGTATTTTACTGCGTTTTATTGCACTTGGATCCGCACCAAAACAATAATTTTGAGATCTCATGTTCATGTAGGTTTTCATGTGGGTTTCAAAGACATGTGCTATAGGTGAATTGGGTAAACAAAATTGGCCATAGTGTATGAGTGTGTGTGAATGCGAGAGTGTATGGGCGTTTCCCAGTACTGGTTTGCAGCTGGAAGGGCATCCGCTGCATAAAACATACGTTGGAATAGTTGGTGGTTCATTCCACTGTGGCGGCCCCTGATATTTAAGGGACTAAGCCGAAGGAAAATGAATGGATTAATCTCTTGGTCAGCATGAAAAGAAAAAATTATAATACAAATTGATCCAGCGATCCAGGCTCACGATATATGATGGCACATTACATACCCTGGTTGAAAAATAATAGCATTTGCCCTCAGAATGAATTGTGGTTTAACCTGGAGCAAAAACGATGTGAAACGGCTAATTGAAATTTGGTCTGAGAATAAAAGATGCCGCTCGGTATCATTTTGCATTGTCTCTGCATTGATATGTAAATTGCAAGAGCTTATTGCACAATGTTAGATTGAAAGATAAGGACAAAGCCCATAAGTACACCCACGCTTACAACAACATCAAAAAAGGGCAAATTAAAACACGAGGTGTAAATGGGAAAGCATTTTTCTCATCTTGTGATTTGATCAACTGAAACACGTCAATACCAGACATAAACAGTGCCTGAAGTGACATGAGGCAATTTGTAAATGCAGATTTAGGATACACCAGCATGTAAAGATCCTGAATAGTGTTCAAAAGTCCATATGTGAAATAGCATCTCTGTAAGAGCACATGACTGTAGCCATGTTTACATCCAAAGATGTGATTGATTAGATTTATGTGCAAAACATTTGCGAATAAAGCACCGTTTTAATCCAATGAGTCAAAAAGAACAAAATTGTCACTTTCTGATAAACTGGCACCAAATATTATACAGAAAAATAGAATTTTCTGTGGTAGGAGAAGCCGCTGTGGGCCTTTTTTCTTATTTAATAAACTTGCATTTCTGAAGATGAAAATGCAATGAATGTGCGGTGGCTTTTAGAGGCGTGAGATGCTATTTGGGAGCGCAGATGCTTAAAACAGTTCTGGAGATTCGTTCATTTATTTTCTTTTCGGTTTACTCCCTTTATTAATCTGGGATCGCCACAGTGGAATGAACCACCAACTTATCCAGCATATGTTTTACGCAGCGGATGCCCTTCCAGCTGCAACCCATCACTGGGAAACATCCATGCACACTCATTCACACACATACACTACGGACAATTTAGCCTTCCTAATTCACCTACACCGCATGTCTTTGGACTTGTGGGGGAAAACGGAGCACCCGGAGGAAACCCATGCGAACACTGGGAGAACATGCAAACTCCACACAGAAATGCCAACTGACCCAGCTGAGGCTCGAACCAGTGACCTTCTTGCTGTGGGTCGATCGTGCTACCCACTGCGCCACCGTGACGCCCAGTTCTGGAGATGATAATAATAATTAACAATAATAATACTGAACCACTTTGATGACAGACTTTGGCTGAGGGATTTCAGAATGACCAAAGCAACATTTCAGATGTTTTACAATATGCTTGCACTGCTATTTTGTCCATTAATGCCGACAGATCGCCCATTTCTGTTAAACAACATCACACAACTTTTTTGATGTGCATGCTGGAATTTATTCAGTAAATGTGTTTCCATCATATTGTTATGCAATTTTTTTTTTACACTGTGTCCTAACTACACGCAACAAGTTTCCAGTGACAAACAAGTTGGCTGTCTGCACCAAACATGACACAACAGAAACACTGAAATACCAGCTATTCATTTAAATATCAGCCACCACTCCAAAAATGGTAAGGGTTATAATCTAATTAATTCATACATAATTAACATTATTATTAATGTTAAATTTAACATTATTAAATGTGCATATGCTGAGTGACTGATGTTGTTGGAGTCACAGTTCTGACTTTCATTTTCATACAGTTTCATATAGTTATTCAATATCTGAGGTGAACTATCTGCTGCCGCTTTCAGTAGTATGGCAATAGATGTCATGTAAAATGCTATTTAAACTCACATTGGTAGCATTTAACACTGAATAAAGCCCATAATCGATACCTGAGGGGATAATTGTCATAGCAGTTTATGGTGTTGTTTTGCCGCAACGTAGCAGAAATAGAAACTAAAATAGGTTCTAAAATAGAAATTCTTTGCATGCTGTCACAGATAGTTAGGACAAATACTCATTTTAGCATGAGAAAGATACCTTTTATCGCATGTGGCGTCACCGCATTATCGATGTTATTGGATAAAAAGTTCATCCTACTCAGTTGTGCGCATACACTTTTTATAATAATAATTCCTTACATTTATATAGTGCTTTTCTGGGTACTCAAAGCACTTTTACACATTTTGGGGGGAATCTTCTCATCCACCACCGTTCTGCACACCAGCTTATTGGTGGAGAGGAGACATGTGTGATGGAGCCAATTATAATATGGGGCTGGTTAGGAGGCCATCATGGACAGAGGCCAGAGGGCAAATTTGGGGACACACCCCTACTCTTTTCGAAGTATATCCTCAGATTTTTAAAGACTATGGAGAGTCAGGACCTCGATTTAACGTCTCATCCAAAAGAAGTTCGGTTGTCCCCCCTTGCCACCTTCTCGGCTGGTTTGTGTTCACACTGTCTTTTTTCCTTCTGAACCCCGGTACGCTTGAGTCATCGAGCTGCTGTTTTGTGTACGGCTGTTGCTAGGTGACGGCCACGAAAGCAAAGTGCCAAAATGGAGACGTCCGCATATCACGGTCATTCTGCTTTTACTGAATCTTTTGGTTACCAAAGCCAAAATACAGAGAGCCACTTGCATCTGTCTGCTGCAAAAAAACATTAAAAACGTTCAGAACATCACGCGATGTCTGCAGAAGTCGTTTTTGGTAAAGACAAACAGACATTATTACTGATGCACTGCGTCAGTCCCGCTTGTCGCCAAGGTACGTGATACACAGACGAATGAACGTTATAAAAACTAAAGTTTGTTGTACAGTTGGCAGTTCACTTCCGTTATTTGGTACGATTGCATTCATATTAGAAGTGAACCATACCAGAGTTTGCCCGAACTGTACCCCAGACCACCTCTTTCAGGCGGACTTGGGTACGGTTCATGGGTGCGCACCCGAGTTCAGAAGTACTTTGACGTCAAACGAACCTGGATGCAGACCAAAAGTGCTAGTGTGAAAGCACCCTTAAAGGCTGATTTATACTTCTGCATCGAGTGATCGGTGTGACCCACGGCGCATGCCTTTCGCATAGTCGTGCATTTATACTTCTGCATGCTGTTTGTGTTGCTTTGCAATAACACTTCTGAAACACTAGCTGGCAGTAGGCTTTTATGTTCCTCTGTGTCGAGTTTCTTTGCGGTGGGTTTATTTTTTCTGAATGCTACCTTAATGTACAAGTGGATAAAACTCGCTTATTCAGAGCCGGGAACTGGCAGACGTGCAACAACTTTAATCATAAGGTAAACACAAAACAAAAGTTTGTATTTGTATTTATGGGACCGCATGAAGGCTGCGCCGGACCATACACATGCGCTTGATGCAGAAGTATAAATCAGCCTTAAGTGGGTGACCATGTGAGAGATGCAGAGAGCCAGCTGCCGGCTATGCATTTTATGTGCGTTTCTAAAATGTATGCACATTTTGGCATTTCTATTAAGCCTTTTTGTATGCGATATACCAAAATCTGCATTAATTAAGTGGATGGATAACACGGCTAATGAATGGTTTCGTTTTGCTTGCTTTAATTTGGGCCTGTTCTTGGCTTAAATGTGTCACTGGATGATGAACCCTATAAGCAAATGTGAATATTTCATGCCTGTTGCTTAATTTAGAGAGTATTTGAGAGGACAGCGAGCTCGATTAATGCAACGTGACCCACATAAGCCTTTTCATCTGCTCAAAGCATGAAGGAGAAAGACATGATAAGCATCAGTGGAGAAATGGCAGCCTATTCAAGTCCACTGTCCTGCTCTCAAACGCCATTGGAGGAAGAGAATGGAAATCACAGCAGATTGAATAAAAGAAGGGGGGAAATGGGAAATTCTGAATGAGTTTTGCTTTCAGCGTCTCTTTCTTTTGCTACGTGTGTCGCCTCACAAACATCGGCAAGTCAAAGGAAGGAGCTGTGGGCTGTTGAAAAGACGATGTTGTGTGCGAATCGACGCTGCCTTGCATTTGCGTCTGGATGCTGAAGTGAATCTGCCAGACGAGATCTTTTAAAAGCAGCACGAACATCTGCAGAATCTAATATTTAGCGGCTTCACTCTGTTTTATCATAAGACTCGTGTTTGGAATTCACTGCGCTTTCCCTCCAAGAATGGTGGTGTGTTTTGAGAGTGGAAAACAGAGGAGTGATGGATGGATTTCGAAGATATCAGAAATCAGACGTATTGATAGATAGACAGACAGACAGATTGAAAGCAATAGGTGAAGCAAGGCAAGTTTATTTATATGGCAGATTTCATACACAATGGTAAATCAAAGTACTTTACATAGAAATAGGATTTAAAAGAATCCTAAAACAACAAGGAATTAAGGTCCAAGTGAACTTGAAGTTGCCGCAGACTTTTATTTCAGTATGATGATGCGTTTCCAGCTGAAACTGAATATTGAGTAGGGGGCGGGGCTTTTTTTTGCGCAAACTATAGGTTGGAGGGGGTGTGGCTAAGCATATTTTGCTAAGCGATGCAATGCGAATCTAATCATCACGAATCATCACGAAACCGCACTGATTTGCTCCTCAGGCTTCTGTAATGCCTGCCTGATGGCATGAGCGTAAGCAGACTATGGCCAGGGTGGGTTGGAGCCCTTAAAATGCTATTTGCCCTAGACAAACAACGTTGTTGATACAGTTCCTCAATAGATGTCATTTTGACTCCAACGGACCTTTCATCTGACTTTATTATCTTCTTAATGGTGTTCTTGTCAGATACACTGCTATTCCCATACCAAAGGGAGATGCCTTTCGTGAGAACACTCTCAACAGCTCCACTGTAAAAAGTTGTGAGGATTGAGCGGCTGAGGTGTGCTCTTCTTAACATTCTCAGAAAGTGCAGTCGCTGGTGTGCTTTCTTTGCAAGACAAGTGGTATGGAGAGACCAAGTCAAGTTCTCAGTGACGAGGACCCCCAGGAATTTTACCTGCTGTACAGTCTTCACTGCGATGTTGTTGATATATACAGGGGAATAATTGTTCACTTTAAGACTAACAACGTGCGCTAGCAAATTAAACATTGTAAATTCAGATTTCATGTGGACTTTAAAAGGATTAAAAACGGATTAAAAATTTATTAAAATGAGTTTACAAGAAAATAAAAATGGAAATATACTGTATATAAATAGTGTATCTTAAAAGTATCAATATGAATATTTGGAAATAAACAAAAAAATATTACATTATTTGATATAGGATAAACACTGAATAGAATTAAATGTAAATATTAAAATGTAAAATTAATTTAGTCAGCTAGTTGACAAGACAAGACTTGAAAGTACTGAAATAGCTCAACAAACAAAAACATAATAAAATTGACAAAAACAATCATATTTAAATATAAAAATAAAACAATTAAACGTTTTACCATAGAAAACTATAGCAATAATACAAAAGAATAAACTTAAATATAACATTTAAACTTAAAAAATAAAAAGAAAATGTAGAGAAACCCCAAATCTACAAACATAGGATAGATAATAATAAATAAGCTTTCTATTGATGTATTTGTTGGGGAAAGACTATATTTGGCCTTGATACAGCTATGTGAAAATCTGGAATAGTAGAAAATCTAAAAAGAAATTAGCTTTTAAAGTTTTTCAAATATAGTGCCTGCTAATGCATATTACTAATCAAAAAATTTAGTTTTAACATATTTACAGTAGGGTATATACATCAAATATTTTCAGGGATTCTGATCTTTATTTAATATTCAAATAATTTTGCCATAAAAAGAAAAATCCTTTATTTTAACCGATATAATGTATTTTTTGGCTATTGTCAAAAATATACCCGTGCAACAAAAGGGGTCCAGGCTCACATGTCAACAAAATTATTAATAATTACTTTAAATTAATAAATACAAAAAAGAGAAAGAGTTCAGTCAAAGAAATAAATTCTCATGTAATAAAAATGTACAATATTTGGCCTAGATACAACTACGTGAAAATATGGATGAAGTGCTTGCCAATGCATATAACTAATCAAATACTGAGTTTTATATATCAAATATTTTTATGGATCCTGATCTTTAATATTCTAATAATTTTTGATATAAAAGAAAAATCTATTATTTTGACAGATATAATGTATTTTTTGCCTATATCCAGGTCATCAGCGATAAAAAAAATTTGATATTAAAATAATATTAAAATTCTAAATTTTTTAATTAATAAATAACAATTATTAACATTAAAAAATATATATTATTTAACTAAAATTATTTTATAAAATAAAATTGTAATTATTTAATACATTTTAAATTATTAACATTTTTAATTATTAATTTTCTAAAATATAAAAATTATTTAATTAAATTATTTCATAAATTTTAAATTATTAAAATATAAATTTTAAATTATAATTGTAAAATATTGTCAGCAATACAAATATTAATTAATAAATACAAAAAAGAGTTCAGTCCAAAAAAAAAAAGACTTCAGTCATTACTTAAGCTCATTCCAGACTTTCTTTTTTCTATTCAGCCCAAATGGAGAGATGAGATCTGAGACTTTCAGCTTTCAAAAGAGACAAAAAGGCACCACAAAAGCATCATAAAGTGGTCCCAGTGACTCATGTGCAATATTGCAGGTATTCTGAAGCCTTATATGATTCATGAGCCTTGGAGAAACAGACTGGAGCTTCAGTCATTATTCACTAATAATCCTTCCCTCCAGTGAACTGTAAACCACTGCAACCCGATCATGGAGGATCGCCAGACAGACCAGGAAAAAAAAATGTGTTCATATACGATTTTCATGATTTAGAGCAGTGGAAAAAAACAAGAGCAATCACATCTGTAGTTTTGCCACATATTCAACCCATCAGTTTCTTAAACGACTACAGTAAGTAAAACAGAAAGGCAGGATTCGTCACTGAACAGCTTCTGTCTTCTGCGTTTCTGGATGATCTACAGTCAGTTTGGCTCAGCCATATTTTCACCAATATATTCGGCAATAATCTTTCCCTCCAGTGAACTGTAAACCACTGCGGTCGGATCATGGAGAATCATGTCAGTCGAGGGCCAAGCAGACCAAGAAGAAAGTGTGTTTATAAATGATTTTCAGGATTTAGAGGAGTGGAAGAAAATAAGAACAAATACTCAATAACTTATCATTTTTTTTAAATTTCAGTCCATTGGTTTCTTCAACAACTACACAAAAGATGGCACAAAAGGATTAAGGGTGTGTCCGAATGTACTTTTTTGCTATTTTAAAGGTCCCATGAAATTAAAATAAAGTTTATTTTAGATGTTGGAATCAGTATTGTTAGTTTTTAGGATATCTATAAGCTAGTGAGCTCCAAAATGTGAGTTTAGAAGATATAAAACTGATATGAACATGTAAGGCTTGCAGTTTGACATCACCTCAGTTTCTCATCAAATCATGACCAATCAAATGCTCGCTAATATCTGGCAAGCCCTTCCCCTTTCAAGGAGACTATGCAGCGTTATTGATGCGATCCAAGACCTGTGAAGAGATGATCCCAAGGTATCCATAATCCTGGACCAGGTCGTATCCCAAGCTGATGCTGTGGTCGTCATGAAGAAATGGAGTGCATGAGACTGATTCCTGAATGACAACTGTGATAAACGAGTCCCCACATTGATCCTGCGGGCCAACCTGACTGCCTGCCGGTGCCCTACTCACACCTGCAGCTTCTCCACGATGGACGTCCAGCTTCTTCAGCCTCCAGCGCCTAAACTGCAGCTCTGAACAGGAAGTTTGGCCAGATGAAAAATGGTCGTGCCTAACAGAGCCTAGTTTCTCTCGAGGTTGTTGTTTTTTTTTTTTTCTTGTTTTTTTTTTCTTCACTTCGTCAATTTGTGAAGTTTTTTTTCCTCGCCACTGTCTTGCTTGTGGAGCTGTGCTTCGGTGGATTTGCTCTACAGTGTTTGAACTTTCAGCAGTGCAATTTAAACCACACTGAACTAAACTAAACTGAACTTCAACTCTGAAATCTGGACTTTACTAGAACTATGTTAAACTGCTTTGACACAATCTACATTGTGAAAAGCGCTATATAAATAAACTTGACTTGACTTGACTTGACCATCTGCAGCGCGAGGATAAAGAACAAGCCTCCTCCATTCGGCCTCTTTACTTTCTCTTTACTTTACTCCTTTACTTTTTACTTTACCCCTTTACTTTCGTGGGTTAAGGAAACGGTGGAAACTCACTCCACTGAAGACATCCATCAGCCTACATATTTAATTTCGTTTGTTAAGCGCAAAGATTTGTTTCAAAACTATTTCTAAATTCAGTTCTAATTTCCAGCAAACGAATAAATGAACAATAATAATGAAGTGTGGTCAAAAAACTGAGTCATATCCAAACACACGTCCTATTCTTATGCCCCATATGGTTCAAAACTCGACAGGTGGACAAATCTAAGCTTGTTTTTATTAAAACAAATATAAATATGCATATAATAAATAATACTGCTAATAATAATAACATTATACAAAAGCAAACTGTCATGAATAAACTGAAAAAAGCCCTCCGAGATGAAGAAGGCATGGAGGCAGTGGTTTTTATATTTATGTAGAAAATAATAATGCTTGTAATATTTTGATCCTTTAATTCTTTTTCATTTGTAAAGATATTTGTGTATTGCTGTACATCCTGTGTGTATTAAGCATGTGTAAGCGTTTAAGGCGCACAACTAACATGCTCTGCGCTGGACTTTAGACCTGCTTTCAGCTGGTCTCTTGCACAGTCTATTTTAGTTCCTCAAAATAGCAACGCGCCAACAATGCGCCTTTACACACCTCCTTTCTAGACCGGAACACCCATGAGTCCACAAAGCGGTGCAAATGGATTTGCTATTTAAACAACGTGGCGCAAAACGGGAAAATTAGGGTTGCGTTGGTCTGAAAATAACAACAAATCACGCCAAACACATCTTGTGCCTTATTGCGCAGGGTGTATGATAGGGCACAATGTCTGCAAAATTGTTGCAAACAATATAAATGTTCATTCATTCATTTTCTTTTCGGCTTAGTCCCTTTATTAATCTGGGGTCACCACAGCGGAATGAACCGCTAACTTATCCAGCATATGTTTTACGCAGCGGATGCCCTTCCAGCTGCAACCCATCACTGGGAAACATCCATACACACACTCATTCACACACATACACTACGGACAATTTATCCTACCCAATTCACCTATACCACACATGTTTTTGGACTTGTGGGGGAAACCGGAGCACCCGGAGGAAACCCACGCGAACACGGGGAGAACATGCAAACTCCACACAGAAACGCCAACTGACCCAGCCGAGGCTCGAACCAGCGACCTTCTTGCTGTGAGGCGAACGTGCTACCCACTGCGCCACCGTGACGCCCAATATAAATGTGTTGAATTTAAAGAAACAAATTAAATTTAGTAATGTTCAACTTAATTTGTTTGTTTAAATTCAGCCCAAATAAATAGTTTACAACCATTTAACTTAAAAATATTTAGTAAATACAAGAAATCATCTTTGAATCTTTTTTTTTTTGTGCATTTACAGTAGGATATATAATATCTTCATGACCTTTACTTAATATTTTATTGAATTTTGGCATAAAAGAAAAATCAATAATCAATTGACGTTCGTGCAACATTAGACTGGTTTTGTAATCCAGGGTCTCATTTATGAACGTTTTAATCATTAATTCATGTTATTGCACGGCTCTCTGGAATACTGGATTCTGATTGGTCAGTCACAGCATTCCAAAGTATGTTATTCCCGGATATCAACCACTGAAACTAATAAAACAGGCACATCCAGGTACTTCAAGTCATCTTGACCATCAGTGAAAACGTTCACATCCATATTTATTTGCTTGAAACCTGCTTTAAATCTGTATATTAATAAGAAATGGCAAATGGAATGGGATGATAGTGACAACAAATTGTATGAAATGAATCCATTTGTAAATGAAAGGAATAATTACCATTTTGAAAGTAGACATGATCATGTTGTAGATGTAGAATCGGCCACTCAAGACTTACACACTCATATTTATTGAAAGGGGAAGAAAAACCTATTTGTGACTTGTGTAAGGATATTTTGACGATGAAACATGTTTTAATATAATGTGTATTTTTAAATGTTTTTGTCCAGGAAATATTTTAAGGGAAATGTTTAAAAAGGTGTCTTCTGGAGGAAGTTCAGAAGACAGACGGGTGGGTAGATTCCTCCGTGGGGCTCCCAGCACATTGTTTTCAGATCCCTTAGCTGGTTGAGGACCAAGTGGCAATGTGTTCCTCCTTCTCCCGGGTTTCAGCACCACTGTAATGAAGCTGATGGCCACTTGGCCATCGGGAAGAAGGAGGCGGAGAACTGACGAAAGTTATTTTGATAACTGACGATTAAGATTATTAAATCATTTTTAATAATGAAAAAATAAACAAACAGAAAGTAAAACATAATGTAAAACATCAGGGCCTGGACCTCTCTCATTCTTCCACTGCTGTCTCTCCTCCTTTGATAATCCAGAGCTCCTCCGTGGGACTCGAGACCTGTTCGTGTGGGAAACAGGTGCTTCTCATTATAACTCAAGCACCGGCCTGACCCCATGCCCATGGCTCCCGGCCCTGCCCACTCACTACACTATATTAGACATTTGAATACAGACAAATAAAAATAAGGGCAGCACGTTGGCTTAGTGGTAAGCACTGTTGCCTCACAGCAAGAAGGTCGCTGGTTTAAGTCCACGCTGGGTTAGTTGGCATTTCTGTGTGGAGTTTGCATGTTCTCCCCGTGTTTGCGTGGGTTTCCTCCGGGTGCTCCGGTTTCCCCCACAGTCCAAAGACATGCGCTATAGGTGAATTGGGTTAACAAAATTGTCCGTAGGGTATGAGTGTGTGTGAATGAGTGTGTTTGGGTGTTTCCCAATATTGGGTTGCAACTGGAAGGGCATCCGCTGTGTAAAACATATGCTGTATAAGTTGGCGTTTCATTCCGCTGTGGCGTCCCCTGATGAATAAAGGGACTAAGGCAAAGGAAAATGAATGAATGAATACAATTGAGACTTTAAAATAAAAAATGGAAAAGTTTAACAATTAAATCTACTCAAAATAATAGTTATGAAATACAATAACTGCAGTACATAGAATAGAACAAAACAGAATAGAATAAAACAGAATAGAACAGAATAGAAAAGAATATTGCGAGCCAAACAAAAAAATAATTCAATATTTATTTTTTAATTTATAGCATAAAAAAACCCACTATAATTTCACAAAATTTCTACAATTGATGGCGTTGCGCAACAAATTGAGCTCATCGGTTACTTAAACAAGTACACCACAGAAAACGAATGACTAAAACCTATATTAGATATTTAAATACAAACAAATAAAAACAATACAACAATACAATTGACTTTAAAACTAAAATGAAAAGTTAAAAAAATCTCAAAATATTAGTTATAAAATACAATAGAATAGAATAGAATATTGCCAGCCAAACAAAAAAATCATAAATGATTTTTATGATTTAGAGAATTCACTCAAAAAATTATGTTTGCTCTTTGTTTAAACTACTTATTTAAAATAAACTGAAACAACACAATTCTTGATATTTTTGGGGGGACAACTTAATTGTTTTATTTTCAATCCACTAATATCTTAATTCGCTCGTGTTGTCTCAACACAAATTGATTGTGTGGAACCCAGCATTTTTCACAGTGTTGGAAAAATAAAAAAGAACAAACTCAGTTCCATTTCTATAATTCATGACGTTGTGCAACAAATTGAGCTCATCAGTTACTTAAACAAGCACACAACAGAAAACAGACACGATTGGTCACTGAACAGCTTCGGGCTTTCTGGATAATCTACAGTATGAATGTCAGCTTTGCTTCAGTGATATTTCGATCTGTCGTGAGTCTGCTTATAATTCTGTTCGCTCCGGATGAGCTATAAGGCTTGTGCAGTTCTGACATGCGAATACACACTCTTGTTTATTGTTTGCAGCAGTCCTGAATGCGCTGAGAGGCAGAGCTTTGTTTGGGTTTCGAAGGGTTTCATATCAGGAGCGCTGTATGTAACGGCTTCACGATTTGTAAAATGGCAATTGATTCAGTGTCTGCCCTGAGCGAGAGCGTGGAGACACCACACTGTCCTTGTAGCAGGAAAAGCTGGACACTCAGTCTACTAAGGCATGTGTTGCTCTGGAAAAGAAAATGTGAGCTCAGTCAAGGACAATCCGTTAAATCCGTTTGTGTGTTTATTCACTTTCCTCATATAGTGGATTGCTCTAGTTTTCTCATTTTTAAGGCTGGTTTCATGTCTGCTTTAATGAAACTAAATGATCCTGGAACTCAAAACCACTCATAAGGGCCAATTCTTGGAAATTGAGATTTATACATGCATCTAAAAGCAGAATAAATGTGCTTTTCATATGTTTTTTTGTTAGGATACGTCAATGTTTGGTTGAGATGGAACTATTTAAAAATCTGGAATATCTGAGGAATATTGAGAAAATCACCTTTAAATTTGTCCAAATTAAGTTACTTAGCAATTGATAGTTTTCACGTGTCGTCACACCATCAGGGGAACAAAACATTACTGTCTTCCATTGACCGCCAAGTCATGAGCTGAATGATTTCTCTTTTTCAAAAAATCTGATAATTGTTGTGCAATAAGATACAGCGTTACTAAACAACGAGAGAGACGTCTAAGTTGTGCTTCTAAAGAAATTCCTTCAAAGAAAAAAAAAGCCAGAAAGGAGAAATTAATGGATTTGTGCCAAATGTTATCATCATTAACTCATAACAAGCTATGGTAACTATAACTGTCCGTGCATTTGTCTGCTTTTTATACTGTTTCTATTCTAATTTGCAGGTTAGGTGCAATTGAAGTATAAATTGAAATGCAAAGTCAAAATATAATTAGCAGAAGTAAACGAATACAATTTGCCCTACCAGCAAATATTAATCTAAGCAACACCAAATATAAAAGCAGACACTTACGAACAATAACGGCATCACTAATTACTAAATCTCAATGTTTCAATGCACATTACTAATCAAAGAATGGCTTTTTGGCTATTCCATCAACTATACCTGTGCAATTTTAAGGGCTCATTCACATCAAATGCATCTTTGCTTCTGAAAACACAAGATGCTATGGTTTGGAATGGTTTGAAAAAAGTACAACATAAAGCACGAGGGTATCCGGACACAGCCACAGAGTGCCTGTAAACATTCATTCATTCATTCATTCATTTTCCCTCAGCTTAGTCCCTTATTTATCAGGGGTCGCCACAGCAGAATGGACCACCAAATATTCCGGCATATGTTTTACGCAGCGGATGCCCTTCCAGCCGCAACCCAGTACTTGAAAAACACCCATACACTCTCACATTCACACACACACTCATACACTACAGCCAATTTAGTTCATCCAATTCACCTATAGTGCATGTCTTTGGACTGTGGGGGAAACCGGAGCACCCGAAGGAAACCCGCAGGAACACTGGGAGAACATGCAAACTCCACACAAAAACGCCAACTGGCCCAGCTGGGACTCGAACCAGCGACCTTCTTGCTTTGAGGCGACAGTGCTAACCACTGAGCCAACTCACTGTAAACAGAAACTTGATGGTTGCTCTGCCTCTGAGCTCTTCTGATTGGTCCACTGCTGTGGAACTGACAGTGATAAGCTGTGCTGCTTGTGAAAGTTGAAGTGACACGGGTGACACAGGTTCAAAAAAATGCTGCGCTCACGTGCGCGATGCTTCAAAAGATGTGAGACATAAGCGTAACAGTCAAACACGTCCGTCAAGCGCATGTTTACATTGACAAACAACAGAAGAGTAGAGCATTGTAAAAGAAAAACGCATTCTGTGTGAACGGCTGTGTGAAGACTAGTTTTTTTTTTAGTCCAGGGTCACAATTTTGCAGCGTAGTGTATTGAAGGATATCGATGATGGGAGAATAGTTCACATAATAATTGTAATATCGGTCAGATTAGGTTGATTTCTTGAAAAAAACTTTCTTGGTTGCAAATTCTGAAAAAAACTTAAAGGTGCCATATGTAATTTTGACACCCAGTGGTTGAACTAGGTATTGCACTTCTGGATCAAAACACACGCAAGCGCAGCTTACCAGATTGACGTGAGTGTGCCTGACTATTGAGCGTAAAGGCTGATTTAAATCGTGTTCTAAATAAAAGCAACGGCACTCGATAGAAGAAATATTTTCATATTAAAAGGAGTTTTTGTTCTAACCAACACCTGAAATTTTTGAAACGACTTTCAGGTACACCTCATGTGCTCTATTCAGTGTTAAATGCTAATAATGTGAGTTTGAATGCCATTTTACATGACATTTATTGCCATACTACTAAAAGCAGCAGCAGATAGTTCACATCAGATCTTATAAATAAAATAAACCGTTTGAAATTGAACTTTAGAACTGTGAAATAATGCAAACCAACACATATCAGTGATTCAGCATCTACATTTAATAATGTAAAAGAGGTTTAATATGTATTAATTAGTTTATAAACCTTACCGTTTCGTGAGGGAGTGCATATTCTGTGCTTCTGAATGGCTGTATTTAAATTTCTTACAAATTTAAATTTGTTTTGTCTGGTGCAAACAGCCAAATTGTTTATCACTGCAAATCTCCTCACATAGCATGTTGTTAGGACACGGTGTTACAATGTAACCTGCTCACCTAATGTTTATGTTAGTAATATTTATATTGCTCTATACTCTGGTTTCCCCCACATCCAAAGACATGCGCTATAGGTGAATTGAATAAACTAAATTGGCCGTAGTGTATAAGTGTGAATGAGTGTGTATGGATGTTTCCCAGTACTGGGAACATATGCTGGAATAGTTGGCGGTTCATTCCGCTGTCGCGCCTTCTGATGAATAAAGGGACTAAGCCGAAGGAAAATGAATAAATTATTATTATTGAATATTATTATTATTATTAGTATTAGTATTGTTTTCACTACAACATTACAGTATATTTTACAGTGTAAGTCAACAAAGAATTTCTCCTAATTTCCCAATTCCTAATTAAATAACAGCTGGGCTTCATAAGAAAATAATGCCAAAAACAATTTTTTTATTCATTTCTCATTGCTTGACATCTCAATGTTGTCATTTCATCTCAATGTAACATCATATACCCATAAAGCTGCCGTCACATTTACATGCAGCATGTGAATAAACTCTAACACCTGTCGTCCTCATAAAACATCATCTTATTCAACCCTAATGTGTTCCCCGGAGTGCTTTCTTAATGCCCGCAGATGCCGAAAGGGAAATGGGCCGATCTGAAAGCTTCGAGTGCCAGGACCAACCCAGATCACCAATACAAATCACACCTATCTCCCATCATCTGACACGGGCATTCATCAGGTCGTCCTTAATGTGAACATAAAGCTCAACATTTGAATAAGAGCACTTGAAGAGCTCAAATACACAGATGAAAGAGGAAAAATGTAAGCGCGAGTGCAGATACACAGAGATGCCCTGCGGTCGTGCCTCCCAGGTTGTCATGGAAACAATAGCAGAGGGCATGGATTCTGGCGGCAAGGCCTGCGGGCGTAGCGACGACCGACAGTCTGAACAGACACACAGAGAAACAAAGAGAGAAAATAAAGAGGAGGAAGCGTATTCATTAAATGCTTTTGCAGTGCTGCACTTTTCATCTGCCTTCAGTCAAATGTGCTGCGAGAATAACTGTTATTATTATTATTATTATTATTATTAGTCATGTGCGGGGAGAGATAGAGCTTTTTTATTGCTATTTCTGTGCAGAGTTTTTTTTTTTTTTTTTGAGCAATCTGCTGATTTATGGGGATTAATTTTGAGAGTTTATTTACCTTTTTCTATATAAGGGTGTAGCTTCTGTTAAACTCTAAACAATCAGTGAAGTGTTTTAAACTGTTTTTGGTACAAAAAGATCTGATTATTCTCCTCAAAGTTCAACCATAGAATATTAAAGGTCAATTAATAGGAATTACTATCATATTACTTCCAGACTGACTGCGTAAGAACAAGCTTCAACAGAGAATGTACTTCTTAAAGAAACTATTGTCTTGTAATGTTGACAACACATCGTTGATCATGTTTTATAGTGCTTTTATTGAAAGTATTGCAACATTTTGTGCAATCTGTTGGTATGGAAATGCTTCTGAGGCCCAGAAGAGGTCACTGGGGAAGGTGGTAACAACAGCCAGTAAGTTGTTGGAAATAAAACTAAAGAGCATTGATAGTATATACAAAGAAAGAGTACCAAATAAGGCTATCATGATTGTCAATGACGAGAGACATACTTTATCAAACACCTTCCAATTGTTACCATCAGGTCATCGATATTGTGTTCCCAGGTGTGTAAGAAATAGGAAAAAATTATCATTTATACCTCAAGCAGTTAAGTTTTTATATTCCTTCTCTCTCAGTAGCAGTTGATTGCCAGTAGACTGGATATTTATTTAGAGTAGGGGTACCTTGTTTTTAAATGATTTGTTTATATGCCAAATATGAAATGTCAGAAGTCTCTGTGAGTGTGTGCTGCAAATGAAATTTCCCTATGGGGACAAATAAAGTTAACTAACTAACAGACCACGAATAACCCCAAAAATTCAAAGCAAGTCTTAAAGGGGACCTATTATGCAAAAATCACTTTTATAAGGGGTTTAAACACAGTTGTGTGGCAACAATTTTTGAATATAACCAGCTTCTAATGGTAAAAATTTATTAATTTATTTTTTGTATAATCGCACTTTATAAAAACAGTCTGCAGAAACACTTTGATTGACATTCTCCCTTTGTACATGTCATCAGAGGGGGAAAGCCCCACCCATTAGTGACCATCTCTCCCTCGTTAGCATAGGACGTTAGTCTTGTTTTTGAATCTGCCACTATGCTGACACATAGGCATTTGTAGCTCCGCCCTCTTTTGAAAAGAATCTCATTTGAATTTAAAGTGACAGTCACCAAAACGGCACAATTAGGATCAGAGCATAAAAGGGACAGTTTCAAAGAGATATAAAACATTATTTGTGGGGTATTTTAAGCTAAAACTTCACACACACACACACACTCTAGGGATATCAGAGAGTTATTTTATATCTTGTAAAAAGGTGCATAATAGGTCCCCCTTTATTACAACAAATATTATGGACATACCTGTGTATTTAATATTACTATACTGTATATAATACATAAATTATGCCTTAAATTATGCAGCATACTGAGGTGAGGTGTTCTGCTATCTTTCTAAAGCTTTCACACTTACAAGGCACAGGCACATAAAAAAGTGGCAAAAAGTCTCAGAAGCCATATCTCCAGACCGACATATGTATGACCAGAAGCTTTTTAAGACTCTTTCACACTTTGCAAGGTTAAAATTGTCAGTAAAGTGCAGGAAAACATTTTAAAGGCACATCTTTCTGCGTTCAACTAAGAGACAAAATGCATGTAAATTGTTGCTCTGCATGCTCTTCTTCTACAGCGATTGTACGCTTTCTGTTCGCTGGGTAGTAATCAGAGATGCAAACATACACTTTTACCCCGTCGTCTTTCATCATTCCTCATCGAAAGTAAACTCACACACACACTCAGCAAACAGACAGAGCCGCTCATACAGTCTGCGAATCGATGCGAGGCCTGTGTTGATTGATGTGTGTTGCGTGTGCTGGCGTGTCTCCAATTTACCCGGAGAGCCTGGATTTCGGATGGTCCAAATGAATAGACACATCTGCCTGTTATTTAATCGCAGTAGCGCGTCCAGATGCGGTTTGCTGCCATCGATTTTTCTGGTCTCTAAGCACAGATCGATATATATTTGTGTGCGTTTGCAAGAGCAGCAACACTGTCTGCAGATTTTTGTAACTTTTTAAGATGCAAATTAATGCATTGTGGGAAACTGAGACTGGATGTCACGAAAACAAGTACAGCTTGCATTTCAGCAGACAATTGTGAGGAATTATATTTTGGGTAGTGCGCAAAAAGAGTAGCCCATTTATTTGGCATTGTGTCTTTATGAATAATAAATTAATCACATTTGCCCTGAAATGCTCATTACCATAATGGACTCAGGCTTTGTTTTTGGTCTTTATTCTTCATAATGATTCTTATCACTAACTGTTTCTTTTAGTATGGTACAAATTAAAGGCAGTTGCAAATATTTATTGCATTACATACTTAGTTGGATTACAGTAATAAGAACAGATTAATTGTCAATTAAATAATGTCAAGCAAATATAACAGCCTAATGATGATCACAAAATAAGCTTTTTTAAGCCAGTTATATATGTATGTGTAATGCATTTTACCCCAGAGTTATAAGAAATTGTATTTTGCATAAAGGAGAAAATAAATCATGTGGTATTATTTTCTGGAATATTAAACTAAGACTATTTGCCCTCAAATTCTCATTACCATAATACACCTAGCTATGTTTTTTCTCATTTGTTTTCTCCACAATGATTCTCATTACTGTAATACAGTACAAAAATGATAACAGAATCAAAGATTTATTTTGTCAGTTAATTTCATTAAAGGCGGTACAAAAATAAATGAATAAATTAGATAATAATATTATTATAGACTAGGGATGCACGATATATCAGTGCCCCTATTGATATCGGCCCATATTGATATATTTTTTTTAGCGGTTGTTATCGGTTTGATAACAAAATTAGGCCGATACCTTTTAACCGATAAATGATGTATTATTTCCGCTGGTTGAACCACTGCATATGCTTGGGTGCTTTATTCATTGCTTTATATATTATGTAGATTTTATTTATAAAAGATCAGTTCAGACTTTTTTTGGAGTTAAGGTTTTAAAATAAAATCAGTTCCTCGCTTTGTGTTTGCCTTTTGTTTTTGCAATCATGCAGAAAAATTAGAGAAGTAATAAATGTATTTATCGGCTAATATATCGGCTATCGGTCTCCAATTATAAAGAGTTATCGGTTATCGGTATAGGTGAAAACTTTCATATCGGTGCATCCCTATTATAGAGATTTTTCATAGAACGCAAAATCACCTATTATGCTTTGCGTGTATGCGTAAGAAAGATGCTTCGAGCTTCCGGTCGGCAGATTTATGCGTAAAAAGAGTCACCTTTGGACAGCTTTGAAATGATCGTTTTATTCTATTTTACTTGCTTTTAACGTCCTTGAACTAATCCTGAACTGATTATTTAATAAACACGATCTAATGGTAATGAAAAACAACCACTGAAAGTCGTTTAACCTTATCGAACTCATTTAATTAAATGTTACTTTAAAGCCAGTGCAAAAATAATATAATGTATTTATTATTATTGTATATTTAATGTATTTTATAGCACATTTTAATATGTTTGCTATATTTATATTTCACAATATAATTTTTTGCATTACAATTATGATAAAAACAACATGTATACTTGTATTTATTTATTTTTGTGATTTAATTGCATTACAGTAATGAAAATAAAAAGAAAATGAACAACTTAATTTCACTGTAAAAAATGCTGAGTTCCACACAATTCCTTCATGTTGTCCCAACACAAATTGTTTGTTAAATTAATGGTTTTTGCAAATTTAAGTGGATTGAACATAAAACAATTAAGTTGTCTCCCAAAAAAACGTAAGAATTGTGTTGTTTCAACTCATTTTAAATTAGTTTGAACAAGCACCAAACGTCATTTTTTGAGTGTATCATTAAAATAATCTCATATAAATGTCAAATTATCTCATTTTATTTAAGCAAAGTACAAAATTGCTAGCAGTATTTTTTTCATTTAAATCAGCACAAATAAAAGCCAGTGGATAATTTAGCTTTATACAGTAATATAATGTATATACATTATACACACACAGGCATGCTGTAAAAAACGATGGGTTCCACACACTTCATTCATATTGTCCCAACGCAAATCGATTAAGTTAACTTTACAGATTTAACCAATTTAAGTGGATAGAACATAACATTAAAAAAATTAAGTTGTCCCAACGAAATCTCAACAATTGTGTTGTTTCAGCTCATTTAAAATAAGTAGTTCGAACAAGCAACAAACACTTTTTTTTGAGTACACACACTACAAGTATGTAATGACAATTAGGAGAGAGCATGAACAACCAAAATGTGAAGTAAATTATGTCATGAGCTTTTTAATTTCAATAAAATATACATCTAACATCTTTAATCATAATATATCTCCTAGACTGCTCAAACAGACTTTATATTTGACCAGCGGCCGCTCACAAACCTCTACTGCTCTCGACACATGTCTGATGTTGTAACATTAGAGGATCCACACGTGTGCAGAGCCTCACTGGCTGATTTTATTGATCGGCGCTCTATTATTCAGCGCACGCTCATGTGCGTGTGACACCGAGCTTCTGCTTCTACGCTAGACTTTCAGCCAATACAGTCCAATAAGTCTGAAAAGAAACCAGCATCATCACTAAATCACCTGTAGCTTCATTTCCAGCTCTGAGCGCCCACTGCCATTTACTCCACTTTGTGCACATTTATCAGCATTATGGAGGAAAACTGCATCTCAGATCCTCAGCCGATATGTCTTTAAACCAATAACGGCAGATTCTGTGCATGCTGGGAGTTCATGTTTAGAGCAAAAGATTCAATGCACTTGATAATAGCACTGCCTTGATAGAGAATACTGGCTGTGAAAGAAAGAACGGTGTTCAGACTGAGTCATTACATTTCACTGCACACTTTCTCTATTAATCTTGCTTTAAGAGGTCATGACATCTGAAATTAAAGTTGTCTTGATTTTTTGGGATATAATTAAGAGATCATCATTTATAACGAGGAGGACGTTTAAAGCAACACAGGCTCATTGTGGATACGTACCCCTGTATACATTTCTGGAGAGCGCAAATTATGTAGCCAGAGGTACGTCTTTAAAACGATGGGGCGGTGCGGAGTTGACCGCGATGACGGGGTTCGAGTCCGGCGAAGAACAGTTCCAGAAACCAGGTAAAACAAAAGCAAAATAATTTAAATAAATAAATAAACAGGCTGAAAACGATATCGGTTTAGGGAAGGGGGTGAGTCAGTCAGTCAGTCGACAGGAAGCTGGCCTGGTTGGCTGAAGTATACATTGCGCCCTCTGGTGGATTTACGCAATAAGAGGTTGCGCGGGAGAAATTTGTGATCATCAAAAAGTGTACACAGCAGCCTCTGGTGGATTTGCACAAACAAAAACTGCGAGCAGACGTACCTTATGTATGCGGTTATGTATTTCGCTGTCCCCAGAAATGTACACCTGGGTACATATCCGCAGTGAGCCTGGGTTGGTTTAAAGAGTTGAAACATGCAAAGTGTTTTAATGGAACTAAGCATTTTTATAATCAAGCTGTGAAAACAATGCGTTTGCTAGGGATGCACCGAATGAAAATTCTGGGATGAAAATTCTGCATGAGCTTTGATGAAAAAAAAAAAAAGTGAAACTGAAACCGAAAATGCTTTGAAATGAAATGAAATAAAATAAAGAATTAAATAAAATAATTTTGTAAGACTTTTTCAATTTAACTCAATAACTTAAATTACCCTGATTAAAAAAAAAAAGCCAATAAAATAACATTTTATTGACAGTAAAATTTAATTGGCAGTGAATGGTGTCATTTTACCAGCATTGCCGTGACAGCACAGTACGTGCTAAATATTGAGCTATTTTGAGCTTTGACAATCAAGTCAATAGCAGCTCCATTGCACTTGCTCCTTGGTTGGTGTGGTAACAGTCCTCCCTTGCATGGCACAAGCCATTTAAATTAGAGAGTTTTATAGCGCAGCACTTTCCACATGCGATGTGAAAATGCCATATTCGGCTGATACTTTTCAGTAGTGTTCAGCAGTCCCTAGAGCTTGCCAATGGGGTGGCATGTGACATCACAGATGTTTTACCTGTATTCCGAATAGTGAATTGAGTAGCATTGTGTTTAAGGTAGGGATGGGCGATACAACAACAAAAAATCCCTATATAATGTTTCATATCGTTAGGTATTGATACTTATTGAATTGTTTTAACAATCCATTTACAAATAAAGTCCAGTATAATTTCTTTTTTTTATCTAACCACTTTATTTTAATTTACTAACAATACTAAGGGGGCAACACGGTGGCTCAATGGTTAGCACTGTCGCAAGAAGGTCGCTGGTTCGAGTCCTGGCTGGGTCAGTTGGCATTTCTGTGTGAAGTTTGCATGTTCTCCCGGTGTTCACGTGGGTTTCCTCTGGGTGCTTCGGTTTCCCCCAAGACATGCAGTGCGGGTGAATTGAGTAAACTAAATTGGCCGTAGTGTATGAGTGTGTATGGGTGTTTCCCAGTACTGGGTTGCAGCTGGAAGGGCATCCGCTGTGTAAAACATATGCTGGATAAGTTGGCGGTTCATTCCGCAGTGGCGACCCCTGATGAATAAAGAGGCTAAGCCGAAGGAAAATGAATCAATGAATGAACAATACTAAGGAAAATAGTTTTAATATTCAAAAACTTTTTTTTTTTACAAAAAATATCTCTAACATAACAAATTATGATAATCAAATCTGAGCATTCAAGTAAAGGAACCAACCATCATTATTCAAATGCATATTGCAACATTACAAATTAAAGACAAGTTGGTTAACTCTCTCTGGTTTTAATGCTGCTGGAGTACATGTGACTACATTACCCCTATGCTAAAAACTCTTTCAGATGGGGTGCTAGTGGCTGGGATACACCGGAAAAGAAACCAAAAAGCCACTCTGGCGACCTGATACATCCTTTTTTTATTTACAATCTCCTCACTGCTGCTTGTCACGGCACTCATTTTCATGTGTGTTATTCTGACCTGAGGTGGCGATGATGAAACCCAGCCCAAGGCAGTTCACATATCCCATCTAAAAGCAGGTGAAAAATGCGAGTCGCATAGTTTACTTCACCATTTTCAATGTGCTTTGCGCTCATTGATGGCATCTGTGGAAATTATAGTCGACCATCAACCATTTCTCAGAGGATGACAAACGGAAAAACCATTGCTGCAGCTCTGATACAAGTTTTACTAGTTTTACTTATGGAGAAAATTAAAAAGCACTGCAGTGTTTGGGTGCTCTGTGTTTGTCTGAGGTAATTAGTCTACCATTATTACTGAAATATGTATAGGCCATTTCAATGTGGTGATGTCATTGGCCCATGAACATTTCCTGCTTGTTATCAAACTATTACATAACTGTAACAACAGGCAATTCAATCATAACTTAATGTAAAACAGCTATCATAGCATTATTTATCACTGTGTGGCTTTTTTTGGATTCTCGGAAGCTATAGAAATTAAAAATGTAAAACAGGAAATACATTGGGACCATTGTTTTTGTTTACATCCCTCAAAATGGTCTATATTCCATACGAAGTGTGAAGCTGATTGGTTAGTTGTAGCAAAGACTATAGAACACACAAGACGTGTCACTCGTATAGTTTTAAATGGGGAAAAGTGTAATGATCAATATGGCGAATGAAGCCCTGCCTTCTAGTACAGGAGCCAATCATTGATCGCTATAGACTGACGATTCTCCGGGGGAGGGGCTCGGACCAGATGTGAGTTTCTGCATATTTTGTGTGATTCGAATGTTTAGAAATGAAACTAAAGAGACAGTTGTTGTTTAATTTCATTGGTGATTGCTACATGAAATTTAATCGTAAGCTTGGCAAGCAATTTTGGAGAATTTGATGTTTCCCCATTCAAACAGAATGCCCGAGCATACTGCCCAAGAGGTGTTTCAAAGGTGGCCACCGAGACTTGCCTTAAAGTGACTTTGGTTGTAGTCACATGAATTGCGGTGCGCTCGGGCATTCTGAAAGCTGAGATGTTTTCAACTAGGTACAACTGAAAAATGCAAGCATATTGGGAGCGACGTGCATGTGGCGCGCTCCATTTGAAATAAAAAACTTGCACAGTCCCTAAGCTTAATGGCATTCCTTCCAAGGTGCGTGCTCAGCCAGCCACATTTTAATAAAACTATAGCGCTTCATACCACACTTTTTTTATTTATCGTTTTTGACAATGGTGTATGGTCCATACAGATACAGTTTTATCGCCCAGCCCTAGTTTAAGAAAATGCCAGTAACTTAAATACCCCCTATTATGGGTTTTGAAAATGAGCTTCCATGTAGTGTGTAACACAGCACTAAGTGAATGAAAACATCCAGCTGAGGTTTAAATCTGAAAGTGCACAGTGTTTAAAACTACTGATTCTTTAACAAAATAGTCGACTCAGAGTCGAATAAATGAATCGAGTTCGGATCTTTTGCTTGAACGCATCGACGTCGATACGGTACATCACCAAATATGTAGTTCCAGATCCGGTAAAATGTAAACGCGCCTTTTCCCTTCAGACACTAGCGGAGCGCGGGGGATCATGGAACTGATCATGACGTGAAGATGACAATCACTGACAGATGGAGATTCGGCTGCGGGGAATAAAGGGTTAAAGTTCATTTTCACAACAACACCACAGTATAGCCAACCTAGTGCTGTGTTTGTTCCTGTCATTTTTCAGATTTTTGATACAACAACCTACGCTGCAACCTGGGATTCGCCGGCCGTTTGCTATTAAAGGAAGGAGTAGCAGAGACTATTATGTGTGGGACTTTGTCAGTAACTGGACCAGTTCATATGGACCAGTTTCTTCTTCCTCCGGATCATAACATGTAAGTGTAATTCAAATTGTTGCACCGTTTTGTGTAGTTTGCAAAATGTGTTTAATTGTGTGTTATAAGTTGAAAAACCACGTTGAAAACGCAACACGTGCTTTTTCCTTTTTAATTTTTCCAATTTAAATGCGTTTCTGAACTCTCGATCCTGTGCCGTTTGCCTTTGCTATGGCCACCATCAGCTGTTCCTACACACGTGGCGCGGTTAACTTTCAAAATAGTTCAACTTTTGCCACTGTGTGGATTAATACTGAATGTGTGTTGTTATTTCTTGGGGTTAGCGTTAAGAGTAGAGTAATATGCTGGTGTTGAACTGCATTGCTTTATTGCATTCCTGCATTGGGCTCTTACATACTCTCTGCTACTTCATAGCCGTGGTGGGCATTTCTCTCTGTCTCGTGCTGAACCCAGTCGACCAATCACAACAGACTGGGTCATCGAGCCAATTAGTGCAGATTAGCATCACGCTAAGGAGGGGCTTGGGAACAAATGAATCGCTGAACGAATCATATGGGAGTCGTTGGGATAATTAGGTAAAAATAAATGCATATTATAAGACAATGAAAGTGTTTTTGACCTTGCATGCATATCAGCCTAAAAACCCCAAAACCACCCCAAAACCAAAATATGACCTTTTATAATGCAAAATAGGGGCTCTTTAAATATTGCCCTGGCATAATTCAGAAAACGTTAACTTTAGCGACACCAGTGGCTATCCAGAGTTGTGGTCAATAAGCAGGCGAATGGTCTGTACAGGCAGGCAGCAAGCAACGTAAACAAACAAAACAAAGCGAGGGTCAAGGCAAGGCAAAGAAAACATTTTACAAGTAACTTTTATTCTAAATCTTGGACCTTATTCTTGAAACAAAAAATAACCAATAAAAACGTGTGAGCACCAAAATGTTAAAATTGATTTGAATACTATTTTGGCCAAAATAGTCAAAAAGTGTGGTTATGATGACCATCCTACAAGGTAATTCAGAATAGTGCTTAAAATGTCACTAAAATGCAGTATTTAAATTTCATAATTAAATAGAAAATGAGGCGTATATTTGCAAAAAGGTCCACTTTAAAAAAAAAAAAAAAAAGAACCACCCCTTTCACCAGGCTGGCTACGGGCCTGCAATTGTAAATATACAGTGCTCAGCATATATAAGTACACCCCTCAAAAATCTCTAATTTACATTCATATTTTCTATAGGAAGATTTTCAATATTATATTTGTGCATATACATTAGATTAGTCAGTAAAGAAAATCTAGAGCTAAATAGTTTACAATAACAGTCCAAAAATTAGTAGCTCAAATTTATGTACTTAAATTTATTTATTATACGAAAATATTAATAATAAAAAAAAGAGCAAAAATCAAGAGAAACAAAAAGAATAGAAAATGTTGTTGAAATGTTGTAGTTTGTAAAAAAAATTTTTGCTTGAATTTAAATGTATTATCTTTCTATTTCTAAAGATGTTCGGTGACTAAAATTATATTTTAATAAATATATCTGTTTAATAAATCTGTTTTGGTCAAATGCACTAAAATACATTGCCCATATTCACTGAGAAATGGATAAAAATATTCATTTTCAAAATGGGGTGTGCTCATTTATGCTGAGCACTGTATCTGCATATAGAAACACACACATACATTAACACCTAATGATCGACAGCAACAAACACTCACTAAATTCTCTTGAAATCAGAAAATAGATAAACTATTACTTTGACAAAGCATCAGTCCAAAAAAACATTTTAATTTTTTTCCGATTACAGACTCTCAAATTATCCCAAAATAATTGGACAGACTGGCCAAGCAAACAAATGCGTCTCAAAATGAGTTCGTTTGTAATAATTTCATCTTTCCATTTCCATCCGCATATGGATTTCCTGTACGCCTGCCATAACCAGAGTCTGACATTCAGCGTCTGTCACAAAACAACTGACATATTGCATCGCATGCACTCAAACTGTTGTCTGCCTGTTGTTGCCTTTGTGCTGTAGTGAGTTTGAAGTTTGCATTCATTTGCATTCATTGTACTACATTAACCAGCATTTATTAATAGCACTGTATTAATTATGCACAGATTTAGTTATTTTGGGATGCCAATTATAATGTAGGTTAAAGAAAACATGCTTCTTGTTTTAATAAAAATCATTCTCATCAAATTATTTAATCTTGCATGTGTTTACAAACATAATCTGTCAGATCCAGTCCACTGCTGAGTGATCTTAAAGGGATAGTTCACCCAAAAATGAAAATTTACTCTATTTACTCACCCTTCATTGGTTATATGAGTTTCTTTATTCTGTTAAACACAAAAGAAGATTTTTTTTAAAGAATGATTAAAACCGGTAACCATTAACCTCTATACAAAAAAACAAATACCATTGAAGTCAATGGTTACAGGTTTCCAGCATTCTTCAAAATATCTTCTTTTGTGTTCAACAGAAAAAAAAGAAACTCAAACAGGATTTGGGGAAAAGTGAAAGGACTGTAAATGATGACAGAATGTTCATTTTTGAGTGAACTAACCCTTTAATGATGTTGGATTTACAGTATTGCACATCATATCACAATGCAGAATATGAGTATATGCAAAGATTTGTATCAAAACAGTAGACAGGAGTGTATCACTACTTCCCACTGAGGTAGAAACAGTGTTGTGGAAACCCAGCAGTGCACGTGTGCTATGCGTTGAATTAAACAAAGTGTTTTAAAAGTCTGAGTATGCAGAGTGTGTTTCGGAGGATTACATAGAGACAACAGCGTTTCTTACCTCCAGTATGAGGACTCGGTGCTCTGTCGGGTTTTTTTCGGGGTCAATTCAGATGCACATGAATGAAATATCAATCCACGTCTGCACGGCGAACAAAGCGGCATTTGAGCTGCGATCCGAAAGGCCACCGCTCCGTCCTGCCATCCTCTCTCGCGGATGCTGGAATATTCCCGTGTCACATGCCGGACATAAATATCACATTTTAGATAATATCGCAGCAATATCAGGCGAGGCGTGTGAATGTCGGAGCGATGAGGGACCGAAATGATGCGCTCAGTATCCCGGTGAAATAGGTTAAGGAGCTTCCTTCAAACCCGCGCTTCCCTTATGAGCTCAGCTGAGACGAACACACACACACGCACACATCTCTCTCTCTCTCTCTCTCTCTCTCTCTCTCTCTCTCTCTCTCTCTCTCTCTCTCTATTGTTTAGTCTCTGATTCGTAATGCTTGAATCGTTCGTTCGGCGCGTTTCCGTTCATCTCTGATTAGTCACGCGAAAAAAAATGTAAGTAAATAATACAAAAAAAGCTGTTTTGTTTATTAAATGGCTGCTCAATGCATAAAACAGCTGATACTTCATTATGTATTTATTTATTTATTTGTATTGTAGGTTTAAGCAAGAAAAAAAACTGTACGTTACACAATACAAGGGACCTACATTACGATAATAATAATAATAATATTGCTACATTATATATATGTATATATATATATATATATATATATATATAATTATTATTATTATTATTATTAAGGGACTAAGCCGAAAAGAAAACTAATGAATGAATTATTTTTATTTATTCATTCATTTTCTTTTCAGCTTAGTCCCTTTATTAATCAGGGGTCGCCACAGCGGAATGAACCGCCAACTTATCCAGCATATGTTTTACGCAGTGGAGGCCCTTCCAGCTGCAACCCATCACTGGGAAACACCCATACACACTCATTCACACATACACTACGGACAATTTAGCTTACCCAATTCACCTGTACCGCATGTCTTTGGACTTGTGGGGGAAACCGGAGCACCCGGAGGAAACCCACGCCAACACAGGGAGAACATGCAAACTCCACATAGAAATGCCAACTGACCCAGCCGAGGCTCGAACCAGCGACCTTCTTGCTGTGAGGCGACAGCGCTGCCCACTGCACCACCCTATTATTATTTATAATTAGTATTGTTAATAATAGTATTGTTAATAGTATATTGAAGTATAGTAAGTTTAGCCTAGTCAACCAAGATTTTTACTGTTTTCAAAGTTCTTTATTTTCCTGTAAGACTTTATAAAAATAGGCTGTTTTTCATTATCAAATGGCTGCTAAATGTAAAAACACATGAAAACTATATAATAATATGCTACCTAAAATTATTATCAGTAACTGATATTGGTACAATTACTATTTTCATAAACAACCGCATTATATTGGTATTATAATTATTCTCTACTACTCTCTACACGTTATCTGTAGCTATTTATTATTAAATTAACTAAATATATAAGTATCCTGTATATAAGTACATTCTAAGTACAGCGATTTTATTTGAATATAGATTAAAAGTTTCTCAGACAACAATATATTACAGCATTAGGCAATATCATACTCATCGCCATCAGCATTATTTTTATTAATATTTTATTATTATTATTATTATTTCTACTACTATTCACTACAAGTAGTTTGTGCCTCTATTATTCTTTCTGTGATTTTCTGTAACACTTGTAGTTTTCCTCAGACATTACTGCCTGACACCTTTTCAGCTCCAAAGAATTCACATTATTTCAGCACCAAGGACAGCGACACATCGCCAAAATACCCCAGATTCTGCAGCAAAATATAAAACACACAATATGAACAACAGTCTTACTATAATTTAAAGAAGACATTCACTACATTGTCATTCAGTGTAACAATAATTTATATAATTTGATTAAAAGAAAGACTCCCCAAAATCCTCTAAATAAATCTTTATACTTTATAATTATCCATTGTATTCATCCATGGTATTATCCATTTGTCAGTAATACATTTTTAATCAATTAAATTATAGTACATTATATCATAATAAAAATGTAGCTTGATCAATTATTTTTTCATGCATTTTAATAAGTATAGATCAGAACTATTATGTTATGTCATTTTTGCATATATATATATATCTGTTATATCTACTAAAAAGTGAAACTATTATGTTTCATTCAAGGTACATTTTTATATTGGATTAAGTGAAAGATTGTGGGTTTTGATTTTAAACTCTTTTATTAAATTTGCCTTGAAGCAAACCCCCTAGGTAAAATTAAAAGCATTTGTTTTACTGATATTTTTACTTAAATCGAGCAGCCTTTTCACCATTGAGTGTAAAAACTGTAACAAATTACAGTATTTTTTTAAAGTTGGTTAAAAGTTTCTTTTTTTCAGTGCAATGAATAAAATCACACTTTGAGCCAACTTAAAAATTACTCTAATTTGTTACAGCTAAATCTTTTAGTTTTTCTCAAAGTATAAGTTTGGTTCAAACTTTAATATATAGTTCAATCTAAATCAAAAATATTTATTCTGCCCAATGAAAAAAATAAAATGACTCAAAAGTAAAATATTGTTTTTATAGACCATGATCAATTAATTTAATTACTTTGGCTTAACTTAACATCAAAATCCAAGTAAAGTTGTACTTTGGACTAAACTACAACCTCAAATTAGAAAAAGTTGGGAAAGTATGGAAAACGCAAATGAAAAAAAGAAAGTAGTGATTTCTAAATTTACTTTGACTTGTATTTCTTTGCAGACAATACAACAAACATTATTTAATGGGTTCCTCATGATTCTTATAGTTTTTTTTGTTTTTGTTTTTTCAAAATAAACACATATTCCAATTTTGGTTCTTGCAACACATTTCCAAAAGTTGAAACAGTAAAGCATTTACCACTTTGTAATGTTGCCATTCCTTTTCACAACACTTAAAAGACGTTAAGGTCGGGACTGCAGACAGGCCAGTCAAGTACCTGTATCCTCTTCCTTCACAGCCAGGACTTTGTAATGTGTGCAGAATGTGGTTTTGCATTGTCTTGTTGAAATATGCATGGCGTCCCTGGAAAATATATACTATATATAATATTATAATAAAACTATTATTTTCAAAAATGAGGTGAACGATCTGCTGGTGCTTTCAGTATGATGATCAAACTCACATTACAAATACATAAAAACTGAAAGCGCATAAACAATACCTCTTTTCATGAATTTTTATAGTAAAAATATTACTTTGAGAAAAGGTAATGCTTTTAAGCATACCTAGGGGGTTGTTTTTTGCTTTAAGGCAGATTGAATAAAAGGTTATATCAGTAATAATATATATAATATAAAAAGAGGTTATAATCAGAAACCATAATCTTTCACTTAACCCAATATAAAAATGTACTTTGAATGAAAGGCACTGTAGTTTGACTTCTTTCAGTGTAGACTGAAAAAAAAAACCTTTACAAAAAAGCTCAAAATTAGCAGCTGCATTAAAAAAAAAGACAGTTTTGCCTGAAGCGTGGACCGGATATTACATCACCAAGCCTTTATTTCATGACAAACTGCCGCAGCCCAGCACAAACGTTATTGAGATGTGGGTTATGCGCTTGACACCATTTATGATGAGCTCGAAACATTCATTAAGAGCGAGGGATGGTCTTGAAATGAGTTGTGTTATTATCAGTCGGGGAGAGATGCATTATTAAAGTAGGGTGACACTCGATTCGTCTGCAGCCCGGGAGCAAAGGAGAAAAAAAAAAAATCAGTTCTTCGAAACACCATACATGCACCTTTATCTCTGTGAAATAAATATACACACAACACATGAAAATGACAGTTATAGCAGAGGGTTCAGTCACTCCCCACCGCGTATATAAGTGGTTTTTCATGTAATTAGACACTAAAAGACAGTAATGGACTGTGAGTTATAGTGCATTATGGTGTCGCGCTCCTCTCTGCTGCCTACATCAAGTGCTTAAATGTAGTATGAAACCTCTCCATGGGGATGCTTATAGTGTTGGATCGGTTATAAAGTGAAGAATAGCTTGAAACTGACAAAAAAAGATTATTTGTTTTGGCTGAATTGGTGTCTGCATTACATTTACATAAGTGATTTTATATACATTATATAAAGAATTAAGGGGCAGCACGGTGGCGCAGTGGGTAGCACAATTGCCTCACAGCAAGAAGGTCGCTGGTTCGAGCCCCGGCTGGGTCAGTTGGCATTTCTTTGTGGAGTTTGCATGTTCTCCCCATGTTGGCGTGGGTTTCCTCAGGGGGCTCTGGTTTCCCCCACAAGTCCAAAAAACATGTGGTATAGGTGAATTGGGTAAGCTAAATTGTCCGTAGTGTATGTGTGTGAATGAGTGTGTATGGATGTTTCTCAGTGATGGGTTGCGGCTGGAAGGGCATCCGCTGCGTAAAACATATGCTGGATAAGTTGGCGGTTCATTCTGCTGTGGCGACCCCAGATTAATAAAGGGACTAAGCCAAAAAGAAAATGAATGAATGATATATAAACGATTAAATGCAATTAAAGTATCTGCTTTAACATTTCAGATACTATTTTAAAATATGGGTGTAGTAGTTCTCCGTCGTCATTCAGTAATGGGGGAAAAACATCCAAATACACTTTTTAGGGATTTTATGTTATTTATTTTTCTTTGGTTACACTTCATTAATTTGTTTCTGGGGGCGACACGGTGGCTCAGTGGTTAGCACTGTCACCTCACAGTAAGCAGGTCGCTGGTTCGAGTCCCGACTGGGTCAGTTGGCATTTCTGTGGGGAGTTTGCATGTTCTCCCCGTGTTCCTGTGGGTTTCCTCCGGGTGCTTCGGTTTCCCCCACAGTCCAAAGACATGCGCTATAGGTGAATTGAATAAACTAAATTGGGAGTAGTGTATGGGTCTTTCCCAGTACTGGGTTGCGGCTGGAAGGGCATCCGCTGCGTAAATCATATGCTGGATAAGTTGGCGGTTCATTCCACTGTGGCGACCCCTGATGAATAAAGGGACTAAGCAGAAGGAAAATGAATAATTTGTGTCTGTAGATTTTAACATTACAAAGTGCTGGCTGCGGAGGAAGAGGATACGGGTACTTGACTGGCCTGTCTGCAGTCCCAACCTGTCTCCAATAGAGAATGTGTGGTGCATTTTTTTTATTTTAATTTTCTCTTGCACTGAAATCTCACACACTGAACTTCACACTTTTATTCATGTCCATATTCTGAAGCTTTTACAAAGGAATATGGTCATGCATTATTCACCTGATTATATACATTTTATTTCACAAACAAATATGTGAAAAAATATATATTTGTCTGTCTGTTTGCAATATTTTCTGAATTATGTGTGAGTGATAAAAAGAGATTCCCAAAATTCCCCTTCTGTAAAAAACTTTGATTCTATTATGTGACTCTGAACTACAGTCATGAGTGTATTTTTATTTAAATTGAGATTTCATTATCGGAAAGTTGAATAAATACGTTTGATTGGACAGTATTTCTCCAAGATACATTCATTCATTCATTTTCCTTCAGCTTAGTCCCTTATTTATCAGGGGTCACCACAGCGGAATGAACCGCCAACTATTCCAGCATATGTTTTACGCAGTAGATGCCCTTCCAGCCGCAACCCAGTACTGGGAAACACTCATACACTCTTGCATTCACACACACACTCATACACTACGGCCAATTTAGTTCATCCAAGCGCATGTCTTTAGACTGTGGGGGAAACCGCAGCACCCGGAGGAAACCCATGCCAACATGGGGAGAACATGCAAACTCCACACAGGAATGCCAACTGGCCAAGCCGGCACTCGAACCAGCGACCTTCTTGTTGTGAGGCGACCACTGAGCCGCCTCTCCAAGATACAACTATTTGAAAATCTGGGGATTAAAAAATATATATATATATTGAGAAATTTGCCTTTAACGTTGACCAAATTAAGCTCTTGGCAATGCATATTACTAATCAAAATTTAAGTTTTGATATATTTACAGTAGAAAATGTTCAAAATATCTTCATGGAACATGATCTATACCTAATATTCCAAAAAATTTTGGCATAAAAAAAAAAATCTTTTTTGACCCGTACAATGTTTTTTTGCAACTTAATAACTCTGAACCAGACTTCATGGAGTATTCAGAATTTTTATTAGGAATGTATGCAAATGAACGCATTCAAATAATGCCTCATTTGCATGTGTAAACATAACTGTTTAGAAAACTTGTTACACAAAAACGTTTGCAATTACTAATTTAATCAATCAACCGTGGGAAGAATGGTGAATTTCCTCCCTCTATTTACCTGCAGTGTCTTGTATTAAATCCATAAAAGTATACGTGCGCAACACACAATGGAAGGTCGAGTGTTCAACAAACAGGACTGGCACTCTGTCTCCATGGTGATGTGATCCTGGATGACATTAATATTGGTTTACGAGAAGGAAGAGGAGCGCTGTTTGTGTTCCTGCGTGGAGAATGGTGCTTATCTGCGCACATAATCCTTGCTGGGCTCTTTTGATGGTTGTGTTATTGTTTATATGTGGGTCATATTAACCTCTGGGATGGAGCAGGGTGGGGGGATCAAGGCAGGCTGACCCACATTCAGATGCATTTGGATCGGGGAGGAGGAACGCATTCAGACGTGTTTGCATTGTACAGTGTTTGTATGCATTTAACTGTGTGTGTGTGAATTCCCTCGGGGCTTTGCTGGTGCATGTCGACCCAAATCCGAATAATTACACATCAGAGAGCCGCGTCTGGGGTCGATGAGAGATATGGTAGAATATATAAAGAACACGCGTAGGTTTTATATGCTTTCATTTTTCTTGACAGGCAAACTAAGTGCGCGGGTTACCTAAATCTTTCATAGTATGACATCAAACGAGTGATTGTTTTGAACGAACTCTGCATTCCAGACCAAGTTGAACATTCCCATTGATATCGCCGACCTCTGGGTACAAAAGCACGATGTGTAGACGTTGAGTTGTGGAAATTGGACCTACGAACTCGCAGTTAAACGGAATGAAACATGAGGCAACGTTACATGTTTATTTCATAGATCAAAGTTTGCACACAGAAAAGGAATAATTGACAACAGGCTGTTAAATGGTTAGAAAGTAATACACACATGAGGTGGTAATGTAGCCATGTTGCGAAGTGTGCATTGTTTCCTAATAAGTCAATTATTCAATGTCAATTTCAACAAATACTCATTATCAGTTGTCGTTTAAATGAATGATACATTGATATTTAATCTTTAAAGCCAAAAGTCAAAAGTACCAAATTTGGTACTGGAATTTGAAAAACTTCCTTGAGCATGTTCTTAAACACCGCTGATTGGCCATTGGTTTATGTCTCTTCATCGCTGTTCACCAAGTGCAAACACAGCTGCTTTAAAATGCTCAAGTATCCATTGCTGCATCCCAATTTACATACTTATACTACGCCCTAAAAGTATGTACTTTTTTGTAAAGGAAAAGTATATACTTTTGAGTATGCAAGCTTTGGGACATACTACTTCCTTGTTAACAGATCGTTGTTGCTTAGTTACGCCCCCTGTCAATCATGTCGACACATCATCCACATTTCTTTCATATTTAATTACCTACCTTATTGGAGAAGCAGCAGCAGGATAATCTCCCATTCACGAGTCTTTCATGCAGAAAAATCTCCTCAGGTCTTTGGGTAATTATGCATTCAGAAGTTAATGTCCAAACATATCTTGATATATTTCATCTGCAATGTGAACTTATAATATGGAAATATTGGCTAGATATTGATTAGCAGTCATTCAAACAACTTTACCGAAGCCTCTCTTCTTTACGATTGGTCTCGCGCGTCCGCCATGTTTGTGGTTTGTTTACACTTTTTACCCGAGTTTGTAGTTCTAATCAAATTCACGTCCAATGTGCAATGTATTGTGGACAATATTAGCGGTTAGAGTATGGACGCTTCTACACTTCGAGTTTTTACCGGAAATAGTAAACTATCCGGGATCTTTTGGCATACTTTTTTCAACATACTATGGTTTGGGACATACTAATTCTATTTTCGAATACTATTTAGGATGGATAGTATGCAAATTGGGACGCAGCACATGTATCTGTGTTTGCAATTGGTGAACAGTGATGAAGAGTTGTGAACTGATGACCTTCACAGCCAATCACAGTCATTTCTGTTGAGCACGTGAACACAATGGCCAGTCAGCGGTGTTTAAGAACACACTCAACATCGATCAAATGTTAGCGGGAAATGGACATTCAGTACCGAGATTCAGAAAAAATTCAGTACCGAGTGGTACCAAACTCGATACTTTTGACAACCCTACATCAAATTAGGTTCTTTTTTGTTCTTCGTTCAAGGACAAGAAGAAGTTTGAAAAGGCTGAGTAACAGTATATCGTTTTGAATGCTCTGACACCCCCGTAGGTAGGGTTTTAAATGTGTCATTTAAATGTGTCATCGTGTGTACCCCTAAACATAAACAGTGTATACCCCTAAACAGTGGCTGTAAGAGAAGAACAGTTTCATAAATATCTGCCAAACAGTCATCTCCAGCCTTTTGCTCACCAAACAACAATCACTACAGTGGTGTGCCACATCTTTACATAGATTTTTTATTTGCCGCAAACAGACACAGAATGGCGCTGCCTGTGTGCTGACACTCTTATGGCCCGTTTCCACTGAGTGGTACGGTATGGGTCGGTACACTTTTATGGCCGTTTCCACTGTCAAAAGGTACCAAAAAGCGAATCGTACCGTACCACTTTTTGGGTACCCTTTCCAAAGGGTACCTAGCACAACAAAAGGGTACCAAAAAGAGGAGCTAGACACGTAGCTGAACACTATTGGTTTACAAAGAAGCATCACTAGCGCGTACACAAGTCAGGAGAATGAAAACAAAGGAAGCGCCGTGTTTAAATACACAGCTGAGACATTACATCATAATACATATAATAACGAGCCATGGTCGACCCGAGCTCAAACAAACCTTGTTGTCGTCTTAATGAACAGCCACAAAGCCAAGAAGAACAAAATCAGCCGTGTCCTGTTGTTGTTTTACGAGGCCGTCTAAAAGCACGAGCAGTTTCACTTTCTCCAGAGAGCTCGCATGTGGGTCTATATTTGAAATAACAAACTTCTTGAGCTGATGATAATAACGTGCGCATGATTATTGAAGTGCTTCTGAAATCCGATTCTTTCAGAAACGGACAAACGCGAGAGTGAAGTGCGAAAAAACAAAGGAGAAGCCGGAAAAAACAAAGGAGCAAATGATTCTTTCAGCAACCTAAAACATGAACAAACTGCCATGTTTAACTTTTATCATCACCTTTTGGACTATTATGAACTCGTAATGACGGAATTACTTTCTAACAAGAGGCTACCTGTGCTGGTGAAGATTAAAGATACAGATGAGAGGTTTGCACTGACTGTGGGCTATATGTTGCGTGTTGTTTTTGAACCCAAATAAGGACTAAATGTATGCTGTGTGTAGTTTTTCTGTAATTGGTAACATATCGGAAACTGTAAGGGGCTGTATGTGTTGATATATGTTGCATTTATTTATTTATTTTATATAATTGCAGATGTTAGAGTAGGCTACTTCGCACTGTCATTGATCTGCAGTTATAATCAAATCATGTTCATAGAAAGGTTAGTAATGAACATTTATACACAAGTATTTATGAGTATAAAGCATCTGTGTTGTGAGAAGTGCTTCTCATGTGATATGTGAACGACTCAGCTTTACTTTGACATTTCCTCGAGCGAGAATGACGTCAACTGAAACTTTCTGTCGTACACCACGCCCAGTGGACATGCAAGCCTGATGAAGGTGACCCGTACCGTACCACTCAGTGGAAACGGGCCAATAGAAAGCAATGTTTAGAGCTTTAAATGATGTTGCGTGATGCGGTTGTGCTTCTCATCCAGTGACTTTAAGTGGTCTTTAAAATCTTTCAGCAATCAATAGTACAGGTGTAGATACACCATACCAGCTACTACTCGTCCCTCCAGTGCAGGGGTCACCCACCCTGATCCTGGAGGGCTACCTTCCTGCACATTTCAGCTCCAACCCTGACCAAGCACACCTGTCTGTAATTATCAAGTGCTGCTTCAGGTCCTAATTAATTGGTTCAGGTGTGTTTGATCAGGGTTGGAGCTGAATTCTGCAGGAAGATAACCCTCCAGGAACAGGGTTGGTGACCCCAGCTCCAGTGTATTCATGTTGCTAACTTGGTGTTGGTGTGTTGGAATGTTGTTCACCTTCCTGACCTCTGATGAGACACAGTAGAAATCAATTGCATGTTAAAGAAGGCGGATTTCTACAACAAACCCACCTAAATGCAAGCATCTTCACCCTAAGGTAAATGTTTTTTACTTTAAATCAAAGGCTAAAAGACATTTGGTTTAAGAATTAATGATTGATAATTTAATAGGACCATTTAATGACTAATATACATGTCAATATTGCGTCATCTCAGATGTTCACACTAGCAACTGGTGCATGTGTGTGTCAATGTGAGGAAAGAGTTTTTGTAACTGTAAATGCATTATTTCCAATTTTTGCATAGGATAGTGTGCATGTTATTAAAGGAATAGTTCAAATTCTGTCATCATTTACTCACCCTTGACTTCTGCTGAACACAAAAAGAAGATCCCTTGACTCCTCCCCGTCGTCAAATCAGGGCCAGAAAGTGAAACGCGCAGAAATGTGCAAAGTGAAAACAGGATCGCAAACTCACGGTTGACTGAAAAGCAAATCAAAATGAGCGTTGCAATTGACTTGAGGGGATTTGTAAAGGCAATGCTGGAAAAAATATTTTGCAAATATGTATATATTTTTAGAAAATTGCAAATATTTAAGTTTTTTTTTTTTTTTTTTTGCACTGCTTGATTTTTATTTGCAGAATTTTTGTTTGCAAAATTCCTTTTTATTTCTCAAAACTTAATTTTCCCTTTGCGATTTCTTTCATTTATGTTGCAAGTATATAAGGCCCTGTATTCACTCCATGAAAACTTCCAGTCATTTCAGATGTCACATACATACAATTGTAATATGCCTATATTATATGTTCATCAGCTAAATGTACCAGTTTCAGTGAAATAATGCTGTCCACAACACAACGACCACAATTTTTTGTTCAAATTTGCTATACATGTTTTGCTTGATCTTAAATATTAAACACGGTCACACTTTATTTTGATGGTCTGTTTGTTGAATTTAAGTTACATTGCATCTACATGCCAACTAATTCTCATTATATTATAAGTAGACTGTTAGGTTGGGGTTAGGGTTGGGGTTAGGGTTAGTGTAAGTTGACATGTACTTGCAAAGTTAAATGTCTGTTGAAGGAGCAGTATCAGCAGATATTAAGCAGACAGTCTACTAATACTCAAATGGACCATCAAAATAAAATGTTACCTTAAACACAGACACTTTACTTGTATTTAATTCACATAAAATTCATCCTTCGGCTTAGTCCCTTATTTATCAGGGGTTGCCACAGCGGAATGAACCGCCAACTATTCCAGCATATGTTTTACGCAGCAGATGCCCTTCCAGCGGCAACCCAGTACTGGGAAACACCCATACACCCTCGCATTCCCACACACGCACTCATACACTACGGCCAATTTTGTTTACCCAATTCACCTATAGCGCATGTCTTTGGACTGTGGGGGAAACCGGACCACCCGGAGGAAACCCACGCCAACATGGGGAGAACATGCAAACTCCACACAGAAATGCCAACTGGCCCAGTCAGGACTCGAACCAGCAACTTTCTAGCTATGAGGCGACCACTGAGCCACCGTGTCGCCTTCACATAAAATGTCTTTTGTAAATAGAATTTGATGCCCACACCAACATGGAACATACTACTCTTTGACTCATATTCTCATACTTAATCAGTACAATTAGAATTCAATTAAACTGACTTTTTCACTCAATATTTGCCAGTATGCACAGTATGAGGTCTCCTTTTAATTACCGTCCTGTCTTTGTAGGCATTCAATGGTGTGCATGTAAGTGTGTATGTGGGATTGTACAATGATTGTTTGTAAGGATTATTGTAGCGCAGCATTGAGAAGCTGAACACGCTTGTACCCTGGAGAAAGAGGTGGGCCATGACTAAAACAGCTTTGAAGGATTACAGCGCTGAAAAAAGTTTTAGAAAGAAAACACGAGCAAGTGGTGTATAGACAGATGTTTTCTTTTTTCGCTAATCTTTGGGCAGGGATGGAAACAGGGGCTTTAGCATGAACGGCAGCAGAGAAACGCTCATGCACACACATATATGCATGTTCAGACATCTGTCTCCATGATACTGTCCGCTCGAGGTCAAACAATAAGCAGATTGAACTGATTCATGCTGTGCACTTTTCTATCTGCCGTCTGTCAGTCACTCAGTCCAATGCAAACACTCAACAGGCCATCAACACAGGGTACGTTTGCGTAGACATCAGTCATTTGATTATTTACCTTATTCTGTTAAGGTATGAGTTGCTTTTAGAATATTTTTTACATATTCTCGTTTTACATCCTATAGTAGAATTTTACGCATTAAAGGGGACCTATTATGCCCCTTTTTATAAGATGTAAAATAAGTCTCTGATGTCCCTAGAATGTGTATGTGAAGTTTCAGCTCAAAATACCCCACAAATAATGTTTAATAACTCTTTGAAACTGCCCCTTTAAGGCTTTGATCAGAATTGTGCCATTTTGGTGACTGTCGCTTTAAATTCAAATGAGATTGTGCTCCTAGCCCTCTTTTCAAAAGAGGGTTGAGCTACAAACACCTATGTGTCAGCATAGTGGCAGATTCAAAAACAAAACTAATGTCCTATGCTAATGAGGGAGAGATCGTCACTAATGGGCGGGGCTTTCCCCCTCTGATGACACGTACAAAGGGAGAATGTCAATCAAAGTGTTTCTGCAGACTGTTTTTATTAAGTGTGGTTATAAAAACTTACGTAGATTGCTAGGCGACCATCAACCATTTCTCAGAGGATGACAAACTGACAAAACATTGCTGCAACTCTGATACAAGTTATATTTATGGAGAAAATTAAAAAGCACTGCAGTGTTTGGGTGTTCTGTGTTTGTCCGAGGTAATTAGTCTACCGAAATGTGTATATTCCATACAAATGATGAAGCTGATCGGTCAGTTCATCTTGCGCTTGCATGCGTTATCCGCACACCTCCATTGGAAATAACGAACTTGGGCAGAAAAGACGCGATATGTGAATGGCCACTAAAGGGCCGCTGTTATTTGCGATCTCCAGCAGTTGGTCTTCTTGCACAGACATGCTGGATTCACCTGATTTGTTGACAAATTGTTTGCGGATCCATTCCTTGCCAGTTCATGGGTCCTTCACTGGGCCTTTTGCCCTTCACAAAGAAACTTTCTAAAGACGTCTGTTTCTTACTCATTTTGCCAGCATGTGGGTTAAATTTTGGCACTCAAGTGACCGAGATGTAACCGAGAGAATACTGTCATTTTTCAAAATAAAAGATCATTTAGATTCAAATACTGAATAAAACAGAAATAAGGGCGTACTCACACTATGTACAGTTGCCTTGAACCGTGCCAAAGCACACTTGTCCCCTGTCCCCCGATGGCCTGCACTCACATTGCATCCGAGCCGGAGCACGTTTACGTCATCGATGATGCGCTGTTCAGTTTAACAGAAGAGAAGCGCTCTCGCTCAGCACAGTGGACATTGCTTTAGTTATATCATTTTAGTCGTTTGATATGCAGTGACGCCGTCAAATATTTCGCCGAACAGATCAGCCACTTTTGACGCTCATAAATAATCATAAAAGTCCTCGTGCTGCAGGTATTATGAGGTTTTCTAAAGGTGCAGCTGTCGTGCAGTGAGGGGTTCGCGTCTTTAATAAACTATGACAGTTTGCGTTCATTGAACAGTAAGAATGATTAATAAATCCATATGAAACAGTCCCTTAAAAGTGACGTCGCGTCTTCAGTTTTGGGCTCAGGTGCGCTTTGCATTCACACTACAAGTGTACCGCGCCAAAGCCCAAGTGAACCGCGCTCTGGCACACCTCTTCCAACCAGAACCGCGCCCAAGTGAACCGCGCTCTGGCACACCTCTTCCAACCAGGGCCGGCCAACTGAATCGAGCCCGATTCAGAGCACTCACACTTCTCAAACGAACAGGGAAACGCGCCTGGGCACAGTTCGAATAACATAGTGTGAGTGCTCCCTAATTAATGATTTCTTGAGTGGCCCAGTACCAATTGATCCATGGACCGGTACCGGTCCACAGCCCGGGGGTTGGGGACCACTGGCCTAGAGCAACATATGTTATTAAAACTAGCCTAGAGCACCATCTGCTGTTAAAAACTAGCCTATAGCGCAACCTGATGTTAAAAACTAGCCAAGAACGCCATCTGCAGTTTAAAACTAGCCTAGAGCATCATATATTGGTAAAAACTAAGCTCAGAATTAATTCAAGAGAGAATAGCGTTTTTGAAAATTGCAGAATAGATGCCGAATCAAATTCTCAAATGATTTTTCACCACAGTTCAATTATTTTCCATTTAAAACGTGTCGTAATCCTGTTAATATCAGACTGTTACTGTCCATATAAACACACTGAACACGACTAAAGCAGAAATACTCCACTTACTCGTCCTAATTAGATTGGTGTTTACTTCGAGTCTGACGTTCGCCAAATTAAGGTAATCAAACAGGCAGATAAGTGATGTCTTAATCCTCTTAACATCTGAATATTATTGTCCGTGTAAACATACTGAGTGTCATCTGTGAATGCTCCTCGACAGAGATCCCTCAATAGCCTCATTACTATTTCAGAAACACATTGCAGCACAATCGATACATTTCCATTAAGGTGATGGACGACTGTTTTCGGTCTCACCAGAATCACAGCGCGGCGTTTATGAGACACAGAAGTGTCATGACTAATGCGCGATGCTGAGCTCATGTCTGTCTTCCTGGAATCTCTCAGCCCGTTTAACTTCAGCCGATTATTCACATTTAGACACGCTGCAGAGCTATTATTTTCACGTTAAAGCTTTTGATGAATTCATGTGGCGATGGCGTATGTGCGAGCGGAGAATGGGGGAAGATGGCTACAGTAATTTTCCATCTCTTTGAGACGTAGAGAAGGCCCGCTCATCTCTCTCCGTCACTGACAATGCCAGACTCAATCTGCTATAATTCATCATTCATATTGACTTACAGGACTTCTCAGAGGACGCAAACCGCAGCCAAAGCAGGATCCAGTCCAGCAGATATGAATACCTGAATCCATAAAAAAGACAAGGAAGCTTTAAAACATGGAAATGATATGCGTCTCGTGTGCTTTAATAATTAGAAACGAAAACACATCCGCTTTTTTGGAGTTTTTAAATAACAGTCATTCAACACAAGAATCCTCTGAGAATCTTTTCAAACATATGCAAATCACGCTCAGATTGTTTCCACATTTCAGCTTCTGAGATACTTCCTTCACCTAATTAATATCTGCAGGAAAACAGTGAGACTATATTAGTAAAGGCATGGCACTTTCAAAAATTTTTGTAGAACGTTTATCATTTGCAGATAACATTGAGGAAACATTCTACAAACGTTACACAAGAATGTTTTTGATAACTTTGAGAGAACCTTTAGAGAACGTTAACCAAATTTATGAAAATGTTCCCTAGGTTACTTACTCTTAATATGCGGAATACACTGTACATAGCATGCAGATTTTCTTTAAGGCCCTGTCCACAGGAACACAGGTCCGTTTTTTTTTTTTTATTGTTCGCTTTTTTTATACAGTTGTTTCGCTGTTTGTCTGCATAGATATCATTAGATGTCGCCTACCCTATTGTTGTCTATTGGAAGGAATGCGTCAATAGAGCCGCCATTTTAGTACAGGGTAGCGCTCCTTTGAAATGAATGCGGGACCAAGGTGCAGTGGAGGACTGTGGCCATCCAGAGCCAGAGATATACACATATATACACATATATATCTATGATCGGGAGTTTTCCCCGGTGGTCAGTATGCAAATATTTTTTTCAATTACGAAAATTATAATTTTACATCACTTTCCTACATCGATGGATAAGTGACCGCACGGGCATTGCCGATAAAGAGCGTATGTTTGTGTGCATGGAAATGTATTATCCTCCCTCCCTGTTAAATTTGATCTAATCCATGTCCTAAAACACACCCCCTCTCCTGCTTTCACTTCTCATTCTAACGGAGGGAGCGATTCGTTTGTGAATGAATCCCCATTATGAGGGACTCCTTCGCTTAGCCGACAATATTACAAGTTTCTGGCACCGCAGCGTCTTGTTGTCATATTTCTTTTTCATTGTTTGCTGATTTTATTCAACAAAACTAGCATAAGCCTAGAATTCAGTGCAAGTTGATGCTACTTTGCCTTATGATGAGTGCAGTAAGAGACTGTATTATCATCAATAACGTTACTTGTTGAGCACAAAAGTTTGTAACATACAAAAAACGTAAAAAACGAAATCTTACCTATGAAATGTTCTGCCTTTGTGCTTTGTTTGCTCGTTACTACACCCGTAAGCAGCGCTAAAGTCCAGCATCTTCACATTGGCACACTGTCTTGACTAGTGCGGTTGAATGACATTTGTCCTGGGAGCACTGTACAAATGTGGCGGCGCTATTGACGCATTCTCAGGGTCCGTATGCGATACCTAATGTATACATCTATGGTTTGTCTGTATGAAAAAAAAAATAAAATCGGCTGACTGAAACCAAAACTTTCTGAAAACTCCGGCCAAGGTGAAGATTTTCTGGGTACAGTGTGGTCGTGTGGACACTACAACTGGAGTTTTCGCCTCATGATGTCAGCGTGTGCTGTTTTCTCCTTTGTGATTGGCCAACATGGCTGGGTTCACATCAAACGCAGAAGAAACGCAAATTCCTTATGTTTGTAGTTTTGCGTATTCCACATCGTTCGCACAGCAGGATGGTAATCAGCCTCTGTTCTTACATTTGTATTGACTTGTATGCAATTTAATTGTGAAAATACTTAATTACCTGTTTAGTGTGAACTCAGCATAAACGTGTCATTATTGCCACCTGCTGCTATTTTTAATATTTAGTTATTTTGGAAGATACAACATAAGTGCAATTTAAAGGATTTACTAGGTTAATTAGGTTAACTAAGCAAGGTCAGTTAATTACACTCACCGGCCACTTTATTAGGTACACCTTACTAGTACCGGTTTGGACCCCTTTTGCCTTCAGAACTGCCTTAATCCTTCGTGGCATAGATTCAACAAGGTACTGGAAATACTCCTCAGAGATTTTGGTCCATATTGACATGATAGCATCACGCAGTTGCTGCAGATTTGTCGGCTGCACATCCATGATGCGAATCTCTCGTTCCACCACATCCCAAAGGTGCTCTATTGGATTGAGATCTGGTGACTGTGGAGGCCATTTGAGTACAGAGAACTCATTGATAGCTCAAGATACCTGTCTGAGATGATTCACGCTTTATGACATGGCGCGTTATCCTGCTGGAAGTAGCCATCAGAAGATGGGTACACTGTGGTCATAAAGGGATGGACATGGTCAGCAACAATACTCAGGTAGGCTGTGGTGTTGACATGATGCTCAATTGGTACTAGTGGGCCCAAATTGTGCCAAGAAAATATCCCCCACACCATTACTTTACCACCACCAGCCTGAACCGTGGATGATACAAGGCAGGATGGATCCATGCTTTCATGGTGTTGATGCCAAATTCTCACCCTACCATCCGAATGTCGCAGCAGAAATCGAGACTCATCAGACCAGCCAACGTTTCTCTAATCTTCTATTGTCCAGTTTTGGTGAGCCTGTGTGAATTGTAACCTCAGTTTCCTGTTCTTAGCTGACAGGAGTGGTCTTCTGCTGCTGTAGCCCATCCGCCTCAAGGTTCGACGTGTTGTGCGTTCAGAGATTCTTTTCTGCATACCTCGGTTGTAACGAGTGGTTATTTGAGTTACTGTTGCCTTTCTATCAGCTAGAACCAGTCTGGCCATTCTCCTCTGACCTCTGGCATCAACAACCATGCCACATTCAAAGTCACTTAAATCACCTTTCTTCCCCACTCTGATGCTCGGTTTGAACTGCAGCAGATCGTCTTGACCATGTCTACATGCCTAAATGCATTGAGTTGCTGCCATGTGATTGGCTGATTAGAAATTTGCGTTAACGAGCAGTTGGACTGGCGTACCTAATAAAGTGGCCGGTGAGTGTAGGTAAGTGCTTGGACAACAGTGGTTTATATTCTGTAGCCAATGGATTAAATATATATTTCTTAAAAGGGCTAATAATAATTAAAAACTGCTTTAAATCCAGCCAAAGAAGACTTTTTTTTCAGAATAAGAAATATTATAGGAAATACTGTGAAAATGTCTTTGCTCCGATAAAAATAACTTGGGAAATAATTTAAAAAGAATAAAAAATTTATAATTTTGCCTTCAACTCTATATTACTTTTTTTCAGTAGAACATTTTCAGTTTTTATCTGAATCCATGGTCCTTGGTGATTCATATAACGGTAGTCAATGGTTACCTTTTTTAGATTAAAAATAAACACATACAAACAAGTTCAAATCAATATCCATGGCTCCAGGCGACACACTGATGTCTTATGAAGCGAAACGATCGGTCTGTGTGGGGAATTAAACATCATTTACAATATTATTAGCTTTAAACTGTAAATGTTTAGATTTTTTGTGTGAACTATCCTTTTAAGTGATTCATTCTTTAATCTAAATGACTCAGAGAAATATATATATATATATGGAGAGGACTACAAAATAGCAGCAAAATATGTACTTTATACGGTTTATGATTGTAATTATCCAAATTAATATTACAGATATTGTCTGATTTGGTTATTTTTTTATTGTAATTATTTATTTTCTCTTTTTTATATCTTTTGTTTTCATTTATTGTATCCTTTATTGCTCTGATTTTGTAATTATATTCCATATTCCATACATAAACATTCTGCTGTGGCAATACTGTAACAAAAATGTCATTCCAATAAAGCAACTTGACTTGAAATGCTGCCTAGGGATGGATATTGTTAAGGTTTTAACAGTATTACTACTTTTATCAATACTACTTATCGGTTCGGTACTTTAACGGTACACTTAACGGTACTTTTTGTACTGTTTTTTTTTTTCAAAACAAATTGAACAGAGGGCGGACAGTGGCTCAGTGGTTAGCACTGTCATCTTACAGCAAAAAGGTCGCTGGTTCCAGTCTAGGCTGGGCCAGTTGGCATTTCTATGTTGAGTTTGCATGTTCTCCCCATGTTGGCGTGGGCTTCCTGCGGGTGCTCCCGTTTCCCCCACAGTCCAAACACATCCGCTATAGGTCAATTGAATAAACTAAATTGGCCGTAGTGTGTGAGTGTGTGTGAATGTGAGTGTGTATGGGTGTTTCCGAGTACTGGGTTGTGGCTGGAAGGGCATCTGCTGCATAAAACACATGCCGGAATAGTTGGCGGTTCATTCTGCTGTGGCGACCCCTGATAAATAAGTGAATAAGACGAAGGAAAATGAATGAATAAATGAATGTCATTAGCCTAATTGAAAATATGAAATAACTAAAATGTCAGAATTTTCCAGAAATATTTAAAATTAAGTTATCGACGTTCATCAGAATTATTCTTGACAACACACGCCGACAGAAATCTGGAAAGAAAAACCCTTAAAAGGCTTGTTTTTTATTCCAAGAAACTGTATAACACAATAGAGGATACAGTAATCGAATACAGTTCTTTTGCACAATATTCACATTGGATAAACAGGAAAGAAGAAGGAAACAAAAATAAATAAAAATACAATAATCAATAATAATACAATACAAAAAATATATATCAGGTTGCATGAAAGATCTCATCATATTAAAAAAAAGAAGAAGAAAAAAGAAGTACTTTTCTTATCAATGAATCTAAGTGAATTACTTAAATGTTTTATTTCACATAAGAAGTCTATAAGAGTTGGTATCTTAAAAACTTCAACCTCCTGTCTAAACTCCTGTTGAACAGCTTTAAGTGACGTCGCGTGAGGGGCGTGGCTTCGCGCGTTCAGCGAGGAGACGTAAAGAACGTGAAGGAGCAGCTGGGAGCAGCGTGGACATGTGAGTACACTGAACTGACACTTTCACTATTAAATTACTTCAGACGAGCATTTTTTTTTTTAGCGTTTATGCCATTGTAAACGCGCAATCGAGTTCGCAAAGATCTACACAGAGCACAAAGTTGACAGTTTCAACTCCTTTAACGCTCTTAATATTGTGTGGATACTGCTAAAGTCAGTTCATGAAGCAAAACAGTCAACGCTAGTTTATAACATGACTAGTTATGTTGTGTTTATTAATCTTAGCGGTAGTTAGTAAAAATGCAATTATTCTATTACTATTGTTACTGTATTATTGTTAGTTCGGGTCCAATTGATATTAACAGATATACCATTTTATAAGAATATTTATATCGTCAGTTAATGTTAACTAAAAACTTATTTTCTCTCTCTCGTCAGTCCTATAATCAAAAAATTGTCATCAAATGTCACTTTTCCCCCCTCACAAACACAATCTCTGATGTCTACTGTAATTAAAACTAAAATTGAACTTAATCTTAACGTTTAACTAAAATAACTTGCTTTACAACGTGTTCACAAACCAGCCTAACAAGTTGTTCTTGTATGAGGCTTGTAACAAACCTGAAAATCTCAGAACCTCAAAACCACACCTGAGTGCATGCATAGAAAGAAGTGTCACCTTATATTGTTTTAACAAGTGTACTGCTGAGGAATGGTTTGCAACTTTTCAAAATACAATTGTAATCATTCAATCCATTTAAAATACTGTTTTAATGATAGCAATGGCTAAACATGGTGTCCGGCCAAAAAAAAAAGATGTATTTGCCCTTTATTAAAATATGATGATATTCTGTTGTTTCAGATTTTCTAAGTGTATGTGGTAGGAGATTGCTTTATGGCGCAATTGTTTAATTTGTAGTAATGCATATTGGGGAATGGCTGCGAATCAAATACAAGCGATAGTCTATTAATATTAATAGCTAATAAATATTAATGATTGTCATATCACTGTATACTTTATTTCCTTTCAGCTTTTTTCACTTATTTATTTACTTTTTAAATAAAATTTAAACTCATTTCTTGATAAACGTTTGATTTAGTTTTTCTCCTCCCAATATAACATGTTCATTTATATTTTGGTGGTTTTATTAAACTTGCAGAGTCGTTAAAAAACATTGTTCAAATGTCAAATGTCATTTTTGGCCACTACTGGACTTAAAACTGGACTAAGATGCGTTTTCACTGATCTGATCACAAGTGCACAATGTCAGGTCTTAAATGTTCTGAGATTGATCACTTTTGACGACTTCCAGAGGTAGTTGAAAATGCATTTGATCTGATTCTTTTCAATTACAGCATGTCTCTCACATACTTGGTTGAACAAATTAACCAAAATGCATCTTAATGAGCAGGGGATCTTATTTATAAATGTGGCGTACGCACAAAATGGCGGTGGAAATGTGTCTGGTGCATATAGAGAGAAGAGTGCTTCTACAGGTGGTTTGTCAAGCCCACTCACCTGTGTGAGGCACACTCAGAAATGCACAATATTTGTCAAAAGATATTGAGTTATTGTAAGAAAATGACTGGAACAAGTGTTTTTAAAAGTATTAGAGATGAAAGAATGTTTTCTACAGGTGATGAGGCACACACACACAGATATATATATATATATATATATATATATATATACACACAGTAATAATTATGCTAAAATATATACTAATAAAATGATTACTGGCTTTTTAACTTTGAATCATTTTAAGACCCCTTCTCAAGAATTGGATTGCTCAAAACTTTGCATTTGTGCATGAAATCATGTGACTTTGCCAATTAAATATGCGTTCCAAACAACTGGTTTAAAACAAAAGATTCATAAATGTTTCGAAGCTGTATTTTGAAAGCAGCCAACACTTCAATCAAAAAATTCTATTACATTTTTTCTTTTAAATATGAAGCTTTCCTAACCGGCAAACTAAATTGCAGCTTAAAGAGTTTGTTTCACAGCATGCATACGTTTAAAAAATATATTTTAAATGATTTGGAATTTGAATAATTGGTCTGTATAATGCTATGACTGCTTATAATTGTCATTTTGTGTGGGTATTGATGGATGAATGATGTTATTCGTTGTTTTGTTAAACCCACATGAGCTTTGTGTACCGTTAAAAGGATAGTTCACCCACAACTGAAAATTCTGTCATCTTTTACTCACCATTCACTTGTTCCAAACCCGAGTTTCATTATGTTGGACACAAAGGAATATATTTTGAAGAAAGCTGAAAACCCGTAACCATTGACTTCCATAGTATATGTTTTTGTCCTACTATGGAAGTCAATGGTTACAGGTTTATAACATTCTTCAAAATATCTTCATTTGTGTTCAACAGAATAAAGTAACTAATAATGGTTTGGAGCCACTTGAGGGGCAGTAAATAGTGAGTAAATTTATATTTTTGGGTGAACTATCCCTTTAATATCATCCAAGACGCTCTTATAAAATAGATTTATTTTTTTTAAATCTCAGTTTGCTTCTTTCCTGGTCAAATAAATACTATAATAATAATAAATTCATTATTCAATTCAATATTTAATAAAAAACATTCAAATCTAGACAAATCTGTCCTGTATGTCCAACAGATCGCACTATTATATCTTTCTTTTCTCTTTTTAATTTCTTTAAAACCTGTTTTAACACATTTTGATCGTTTTTTTAATACATTTTATTCTTTGTTGTTTTTATCTCTTATATTACAGGGTTTCTGCAGGTTTCACCAAGTCAAATTTAAGACTTTTTAAGACCATGTAGAATGAAATGTCAGACTTATATAACGCTAAACACTAAGGATTTTTTTAAAGGCCCAGCAAAAAACTCTCTAAAAAAATTCTATTTAGTTATTTCCTAGCCACATATTTTAAATAACGTGTCAAAGCAAGCAGATCCTAGTTTTTTCAAGATAACTTAAAAAGAAATCTTTAAAATCTAAATGTACGCACAACAGACTGTTATAATATTAGTTATGAATAGAGTTTTGCTAAAAGTTTTATTGAGATGTATTGTTGGTAATTGGATGTGTGTTGGATCGATTGGGTAGCTTTACATAAAGGAAAATTAAGACCCATTTAAAATGATTTAAGACCTACAAGACAATATTTGAGTCAATTTAAGGCCTAAAATTTAGTTTTTTAAATTGAAGACATTTTAAGACCCTGCAGATGTCCTGTGTTAGTTTCTTTTACTCTTGTTTATGTAAAGCACTTTGCATTACCATTATGTATGCAATGTGCTAAATAAATAAACTTTTCATTCATTTTCCTTCGGCTTAGTCCTGTATTTATCAGGGGTCGCCACAGTGGAATGAACTGCCAACTATTCCAGCTTATGTTTTATGCAGCGGATGCCCTTCCAGCTGCAACCCAATACTGGGAAACACCCATACACTCACATTCTCACACACTCATACACTATGGTCAATTTTTGTTTACCCAATTCACCTACACCGCATGTCTTTGGACTGTGGGGGTAACCGTAGCACTGGGGGAGAACACACCAACTGGCACAGCCAGGACTTGAACCAGCGACCTTCTTGCTGTGAGGTGACAGTGCTAACCACTGAGCCACCGTGTCGCCCATATAAATAAACTTACCTTGCCATAAGAATAATAAATGGTCTTGTCTTATAATTTCAGGGAGGACGCTCTGCTGTGGGTTGTGGGTGTGCTGTTACTTCTGTTCTGCACTCTGGATGTGTGGTATTACATACGGGCCGTGTTGGTGGTGACCAAAGCCTGGTTCCTCTCACCTGTGTTTGACGTGACCGGAGAACAGACGGCCAGTGGACGTGTGGTTCTCCACGATGTAGATTTGTGCCACATGAACAACGCTCGATACCTGCGCGAGTGTGACTTCGCCCGATTGTCTTTGTACACCCGTAATGGAGTCTTCAAGGCTTTGAGGGCACTCGGGGCCACAGCGGTGGTCGGAGCAACTACCATCCGCTACAGACGACCGCTGTGTGTCGGTGAGGCATTTGAGCTGCGCAGTCGAATCGTCAGCTGGGATGAGAAATCCTTTTATCTGGAGCAGCGCTTCGTGTCTTGTAAAGATGGGATGGTCTCGGCTGTTATGTTCTGCAAGCAGAATGTTCTGCGCAGCACTCCAGACAAGATCCTGCAATACCTGTGCAAGAGAAAGGTGAGCAGCTGTCAAACATTTATTATGTTCAACTGTAAAATATATATATGGCTTATAGGGCTGCACAATAAGTCCAAAATATATTGTAATAATAGGCATGAGTCAGATTAAGACTCTGACGGTATGATAACCTTGGATAAAATATCACAGTTTCACAGTATGGGGATGGATTACTGCTCTAAAATATGTTTTTTTTTTTTTTTTTATATATATATATGTATTTCCCCATTGAATGCATTATATTTTATTTTAAGAAACATTTCAAATATTTTGAAAGGGTAAACATGTCAGGTTAAATAATAAAAATAAATCATGCTGCCTTTATTCGTTTCAAAAACACAGATTTGGTTACAATTTGAAAAGGAATCTTTGGATATCTTTCTTTTCTGCGGATATAAAGTAAGCCACTGCTATGGGATCAAAATCCTGCCAAATGTATCGCGGTCGCGGATGGAAAAATAATAAGTGTAAATCAAAAAAAATGTACATCGCGTGTAAAAAGTAAAAACTAAATGCAGAATAAGAAACAATGAGGTCGCATACCAAAAGGTAATGAGCGTGAATCAAAAATGAAAACGCGTTTAGATAAAATCAGTTTTTCCGCTCATATTTCAATGTTTTGTGTGCTTATGGTCTTTTCCCCTTCGCTCTTGTTTCCACATTCTGCGCTTGCATTTCCAAAAGATGCAATTCGAGTTTAATTTAAATCACAAGCAGGCTTCAGCGTCATTGTATGGATCAAATTCCTGCCTAAAGTATATAATAATAATAATGCGCGTAAATAAAAATATTGTAAACGCGTCTAAAATTATAACGCACATGAATGAAAACTAAACGCAGAATAAGAAACAACGTGGTCACGTTTAAAAAGATAATGAGCGTGAATCAAAAATGTAAACACGTTTCAAATTACACTGCACAACTGAAACTTGGCAAACAAAATCAGTTTTTCCGCTCATATTTGAATGTTTTGATCCCCTGCGATCACTGACAGGTGTCTATATTATCAGAAACTCCTGGAAACTAATGCATCCCCGCCTGCCACACTAAGCAGCCACCAGTTGCATTGGAGTGACGTCAATTCCCTTCGTCTGATTGGCTGGAGGAGCAACTGCCCCAGTATAGTGAAGGGGACTCTATACTGCTCAGTGAGCACCATTTTTCGGATGAGACGTTAAACCGAGGTCCTGACTCTCTGTGGTCATTAAAAATCCCAGGATGTCCTTCAAAAAAAGAGTAGGGGTTTAACCCCTGTATCCTGGCCAAATTTGCCCACTGGCCTCTCTCCATCATGGCCTCCTAACCATCCCTATATCATAATTGGCTTCATCACTCTGTCTCCTCTCCACCAATCAGCTGGTGTGTGGTGTGCGGTCTGGTGCAATATGGCTGCCGTCGCATCATCCAGGTGAATGCTGCACACTGGTGGTGGATGAGGAGATTCCCCCCATTGTGTAAAGCGCTTTGAGTGTCCAGAAAATTGCTATATAAATGTAAGTTATTATTATTATTATTATTATTAATATTATTATTATTGATTCACGCTCATTATCTTTCGATACGTGACCAGGTTGTTTCTTATTCTGCGTTTAGTTTTCGTTTATGTGCGTTATAATTTTAGACGCGTTTACAATATTTTTATTTATGGGCATTATTTTTCTATCCGCGACCTCAATACTTTAGGCGCGAATTCGATCCCATACACTGCACTGTTCAGGCCTATAGCATACTTGGATGTTGGTTTATAAGTAATGTGTTTTTCAGGTGTTTTCTGAATTGTGTGCTGACCAGTAGCTTTTGCAAAAAACATGTAAAAATAGTTAATATTAATAATAGTTTAAAAATAGTTAGAATAAAAAAACAAACGTACATATACCGGATAAATGATATAACAGAAAATGTTTGCCGTTTTAAAACCTTGACTTTTCCAAACCGCGGTAAACCTTGAAACCGGTTATCGTCCCATGCCTAAATGATAATAGTATATGCATGATCTATATAGCAGAGAAGTGCAATGAATTAAGTTAATTTGATGTGCCAAGCCTTTGTGTGCTGCATGCATAGGTTGTTTATTCAAATCTGACTAATCAGATGAGGCCTTTACTATCTTATTAAAACCTCTTCAGTAGGTGCTGTTAGGTGAACATAGAGCTGAAAATTAATACGAATGCTGGGAGATGAGAGGAACATTACAACAGCCAATAAGAATCTGAATTTCTGCAGTCATTCATGGTGTTTAAAGTCAGAATATGCTTTCATTTTTACATACAAAAATCTGTTACACTGAATGATGGAACACTATTTCACTCATAATGACATCTTATTTTCACAAAATATATTTTATACATTAGACACGTGTGTGCGTGGGTGTATGCATGTATGTATATAAGTGTTTAATGGAGTGGCATGGTGGCTCAGTGGTTAGCACTGTCGCCTCTCAGCAAGAAGGTCGCTGGTTTGGGTCCTGGCTGGACCAGGTGACATTTCCGTGTGGAGTTTTGCATGTTCTCCCCGTGTTGGCGTGGGTTTCCTCCGGGTGCTCCGGTTTCCCCCACATTTCAAACACGTGGTACAGATGAACTGAATAAACTAAATTGTCTGTAGTGTATAAGTGTGTGTGTGTGAGAATGGGAGTGTATGGGTGTTTCCCAGTACTGGGTTGTGGCTGGAAGGGCATCCGCTGCGTAAAACATATGCCGGAATAGTTGGCGGTTCATTCCGCTGTGGCGACCCCTGATAAATAAGGAACTAAGCCGAAGGAAAATGAATGAATAAATGAATGTCATTAGCCTAATTGAAAATATGAAATAACTAAAATGTCAGAATGAACGAATGAAGTGTCTAATGTTTATATATACTTTTTATTATATGTGAATGAAAGTATATGTGTTTGAGTGTATTATGTATTTCTTCATATTTGAATGCGTTTATATTATAAGTTAAGTTAATATTATCGCGTTGAAATGAATAGTACATCATTTAGAGATAATCTGGTCTACTACCATAAAACTAAATTAAAGAATAAATATTTCATTTCATTTAGTTAAGAAATGGCTTCAATTTGTTTTGATTAAATCAAATTTCACCAGTGTGACTCTTTAAGTTCACAAACGAAAGGTCTTCATTTCCTCGCCTGCATGTAGTTCACGTGAAGTGTGTATCCTCTAATTTACAAAAGTCTGACATTTATGAACTGCTTTTGTAGGTTGAAGTGCCCGAGTTTCCTGAAGACCTGCAGCACTGGATCAATTTCATCTCGGCCAGCAGTAAAGCCCTGAGGGGGGAGAGTCAGCTCCATGATAAAAAGAGCCAATGAAGACTCGCTGCCTTAAATGAACTCAAACACGCTGCTTTACAAAACAGCAACAGCGTTCTGATGCACATGCATTCGACTCTCAGGTGTTTGGACACTCCAGAGCACAATAATATTCTGACTTCTGCTGTAGTTCAGAAACCCGGGTCATGCCACATTATGACTTTTGCAAATTGTAAGATTATGAATAGCCATAAATATATGCATAAAATCAATGTAAGAACAAATTGTTTTTTTAATTTGCATTTCAGCATTAACAATAAAAGCAAAAATAAGAACAAATAATAATATATAATAATACATAAATATGATGCATAATTCAAAATATACATATCAGAATATTTAATAATCCAATTGAATTAAAATATAAAATGTATTTAATAGTGTTAATAAAATAGTGATACAACTAAAAATTAATTTACATTTATTTTGTAACCTTTGTTGGGCATTACATAACACATTATTAAGTGTGTGTGTAATGCTGAAATATGAATTATTATTATGCTAAAATGTATATAAAACAATTAATGGCTTTTTACTTTTAGTATGTTTGACCCCTTTTCAAGACATTAGGCTTGGGTGCTCAAAAATTGCATTTATGATGAAACCTATTAATATATAAAGTAACACAGCAGACAGTATTTTTTGGTGTAATCTTTTTTGGTATATAGTATTATGGTGTATTACTGCCATCGACTGGACTGGAGTGTGAAATGTTTGTAGGAAAGGATTAAAAGCACAATAATAATAACAGCAGTAATATAAATACACCATAATACTATATACCAAAAGATTACACCAAAAAATACTGTC
>CAIGQV010018314.1:1180515-1196064 GCA_903798115.1 Danio jaintianensis | reverse complement strand
GATAAACTACTGGAGGTGTTCTGCCGCACGGATCAGCAGTGCATTTGTTACCTTTGTTTAACGGATGAGCACAAAGGACATGACACCGTTCTGGCAACAGCAGAGATGAATGAGAAGAAGGTAAAGCTGTGTGAAGTGTTTCTAGGTTGCCAGGTTGTGTGTGTGTTTTCATTTTCAGTACTAGTTTTACATTTGCTCTACGTTTCAGATTTTATTTTGTGAACACATTTCTATTTAGTTGTTTGTATATTTAGGTTCGGTTTTAGTAATTCTGGTTTTGCAGAGTTGACAAATACGTCCAGCGTCAACCAAAGTTTACATTAAAAGGATAGTTCACCCAAAAATGATAATTCTGTCATCAATTTCTCTCTTTGCTTGTTCCAAATCTGTTTTAGTTTTTTGGTTTTTTTTCTGTTGAACACAAAAGAAGATATTTTCAAGAATGTTGGAGACCTGTAACCATTGACTTTCATTATATTTGTTTTTCCTGCTATGGAAGTAAATGGATACAGGTTTATCTTCAAAATGTGTTCAACAGAAGTATTCTAGTTTTGCAGTTGACAAACACGTCCAGTGTCGACCAATCAAAGTTTACATGTAAAGGGCTAGTTCACCCAAAAATGAAAATTTTGCATTATTTATTCTCTCTTGTTTTTTTCTTTCTTTTGAACACAAAAGAAGATATTTTGAAGAATGTTGGAGACCTGTTACCATAGACTTCCATTGTATTTGTTTTTCCTACTTATGAAAGTAAATGGTTACAGGTTTATCTTCAAAATATCTTCTTTTGTGTTCAACAGAAGAAAGAAACTCATGAAGGTTTGGAGCCACTTGAGGGTGAGTAAATAGTGAATACATTTTCATTTTTGAGTGACCTATCCCTTTAACTCTTGTGCAAAACTCTTAGTAATAAAAGTAATTCAATTTCTGAATTCAAAACCACACAAATTTAAGAAAAGTCTTCTTCATATTTAAGATCATACTGTATATGTAAGTAAACATGCCTTGTTTACATCTGAAGCAAAAGCTGAAAACATAGAACACCTATGTTTAATAAGAAGAGATGTTTTTGTAGACCACTGAGCCACCGTGTCGCCCCGCTTTCAGTTTAGTTAAGTTCAATTTGCTTTCAATTTTCAGTTTAGTTTTGGTTTGTTTTTATTATTTTGTGAACACATTTCTATTTAGTTGTTTATATATTTAGGTTCGATTTTAGTAATTCTGGTTTAGCAGAGATGGCAAATACATCCAGTGCCGACTAATCAAAGTTTACAGTTCACCCAAAAATGAAAATTCTGCATTATTTACTCTCTCTTTACTTGTTTTTTTCTTTCTTTTGAACACAAAAGAAGATATTTTGAAGAATGTTGGAGACCTGTAACCATAGACTTCCATTGTATTTGTTTTTCCTACTTATGGAAGAAATGTTTACAGGTTTAAAATGTTCAAAATATCTTCTTTTGTGTTCAACAGAAGTATTTTAGTTTTGCGGAGTTGACAAATACATCCAGTGCCGACTTATCAAAATAAACTGATGAAAGTTTGAAACCACTTGAGTAAAATAAATAGTGAATTTCATTTTTGAGTGAACTATCCCCTTTAACTCTTGTGCAAAACTCTTGGTAACAAAAGTAAAATAATTGTTTGAACAATTACTGAATCCAAAACCATACAAAATAAACAAAAGTTTTCCTCATATTTAAGACAACTGTATATGTAGTAAAACATGCCTTGTTTACATCTAAAGCAAAAGCAAAAACATAGAACACATATGTTTATTAAGAAGAGATGTTTTTTTGGGGGACATAATCATGCGCTTGACTGATGTGTTTGTCTATAAAAGCGTATCTACAACCGCAGGTCAGATTTTCCGCCACAGAATGGGTGCTTACGAATTCAGAAAATTATTCTTTATATTTTAATTATTATTCGTTTTATTATTAGCTTTTCTGTGACTGTTTTCGTTTTGTTTTAGTTTGTCCATTTATTGTGATTTTTATTTTATTTTTAGTTAACGACAATGTTTTTTGACCTATAGTTATTCTTCGTTTTAGTTTTTGTTTACTAAAACAGGGTTTCTGCAGGTTTCACCAAGTCAAATTTAAGACTTTTTAAGACCTTTTTAAGACCATGAAGAATAAAATTTCAGACTTATAGAAAAAAAATGTACTTGCCCTATCTAATATGATTTGCCTTTAATTCTAATTAGTTATTTCTTAGCCACATATTTTAAATAACGTGTCAAAACAAGCAGACCCTAGTTATATACATATATGTTTTGCAACACAACTATTAAACAACTCTTTAAAAACTAAATGTATGCACAACAGACTGTTTATTCAGTTTATTTTATTTAGATGTATTTGTTGGTGATTGGATGTGTTGGATCGATTGGGTAGCTTTACATAAATGAAAAGTAAGACCCGTTTAAAATTATTTTAGACCTACAAGACAATGTTTCAGTCAATTTAAGACTTTTTAAGGCCTAAAATTTTGTTTTTGAAATTTAAGACATTTTAAGACCCCGGGGATACCCTGTAAAATAACCTTGGTGCTTTCTGGTTGTTAAATGTGATTAAAGTGGTGTTTTTGTTTCCCAGAATGCTCTGCTGGAGATGCGCAGGGTTTCCCAGCGGACGATTGAGGAGCGGGAGAAGGAGCTGGCGGATCTCAGACAGGCCACACAGATGCTCACGGTGAGACTCACGTGTGTTTTTACTCAAGTTTTGGTGTGAGTTTGTAAATTTTTTTGTCTTTCACTAACCACACATTAAACGTTTCTTTCTCAAGAACACAATCATGTACAGGAATGTTGCTTACATATAATTATAGCCCAGTTTGTGCTGTTTACAGTGGTCTTAGACTATAACCATGTATATGTTTATAAGCAACTGAATAAAGCACAAATGTCAGAACTTGTCCAGGCCCCAAAATACCCTCAGACCCCAGAGGGTTAATAATAGTTCATTAATCACACTTTATAATAAGGTTCCATTTGTTAATGTATTTACTAACATAAACAAACAATGAACAATGCTACTAATGCATTATTAAAACCCAACACTGTGCTTGTTAATATTAGTTAATGCACTTTTGGTCTTTACATAAACTGACAATGAACTACTTTATTTTCATTAACCAACATTAACAAAGATGAATAAATACTGCAATACATGTAATGTCAATCTTTTTTTTTTTCATGTTTGATTAACAAACATTATCTAATGCAACTTATTGTAAGCAGTAAAGGGTCTGTGGGGCATAAAACTATGGCTGGCTAGTTCGTTTGATATACAGGTTGGGTGAAAAGTAATGAGGCATTAAAAATAGGTAGTAAAGTCTATATTTATAATACTGCCTTTACTGGCTGATGCCTGTATTATTATTATTATTATTATTATTATTATTAATTGGAGATCGTTCTCATCACGTCTTCGGTTACAATACAAGTGAAATTGAAGTGAGCCTTGTCAAGTACGGTTTTACCCATCCTCAACATTGGTCCTCTGCTTTTAACCCATCCAATTGCATGCACACACACACACATATTGAGTGAGGAGTGAGAGCACACACACATATACACCCAGAGCAGTGGACAGCTATTACTTCCAGTGGCCGGGAAGCATTTAGGGGTTAGGTGCCTTGCTTAAGGGCACCTCAGCAGGGTATCGAAGATGGAGAAAGTGCGGTTCATTCACTTTCCTACTGGGATCGGGAATTGAACCTGCAACCTTTTGATTACAAATCCAACTCCTAAACATTAGGCCACAACTGCCCCGTACAAGTTCTATAACCATTTAAAATTGCCTAGTTACTTATCAAATATTCTGTAAAATGAGTTATGTTTAAAAATGTGTTGTTAAAAACTTCATTACATTAAACAGCACTTGGGAAATATTTGAAAAAGAATTCAAATTTCACAGGGAGGATAATAATTTAGATTTATTCTTAACTATATGTGAAACAGGACCATAAAAAAATTGGTTGAATCGAAAAGACACTAGTGTAAACAGAGCCTCAGTTTATGAGACTACAGGCTTTGCACACCGAAGTCCGAAATGTTTGTGTGCATTTTTTTCATCTTTGTATCCTAAAAATGTGTCATGCACGGAAATCTTGCACACTGAATCCGATGTATATTACTTAATCTGTTGCAACAGGAAACAAAAACAAATAGCAAAACAATTCAGAGTCAATGCAAGCAGTGAAGCTTTTGTTCTCTCACTTCTTCATGAATAGAATAAGAAGGAAGAAATATTGTTCATCCAATCCACTGCAGAGGGAGGAAGGAGAGTTCACCTCCTGAGAGACAAGAGTTGTGTGGGATTATCCCGAATTCTATTTCATTTTTTTCAGGAAATCAGGGGTGGTTTGATACTTTGCTTGTGATACTGCAGCCACACAACACAAATTTCCATAAACAAATTCAAACACAGACTTTGTGTGTAATAAACTTTAGACTGTTTGGTTTCTCTGTGGACAAAACGAATGAAGTTGTTACCTCCAGAATCCTACTGCCGGGCTCGATAGAATAGTTTCATTTTATGTCTTTTAAAATTCGAATCAAATAACACACTCTTGCTATGAAAGAACATTTGTTGCTTCTTCAAATAAGTCCCTGACACACTCAGTTCATGATCTCAAATGCGCATCCGTATAATAAATTCTGAATGGGCCGTTTCAGTACACGCTCTGCTTGAATTGGCCGACTTCAAAAGAGCAATCCAAATCATCTTTTCCATGCCACGACCCCTGTTTAAAGCCAAAGTCATGCCTTTTTTCTGGCTTGTGTGTGTTTTGTCTGGTGTCAGCTGTCGGCTCAGACGGCCCTGGAGGAGAGCGAGCGTGTCTTTACAGAGCTGGTGTGCTCGGTGGAGCGGCGGCGCGCTGAAGTGAAAGAGCTGATCCGGGATCAGGAGAGGGCGGCAGTGAGTCAAGCTCAAACGCTCCTCCAACAACTGGAGCAGGAGATAACCGAGCTGAAGAAGAGACACGCTGAATTAGGAGAGCTCTCGCAAACAGACGACCATATCGCCTTCCTTCAGGTAACACAGCTTTATTGTTTGGAGTATATCAAGTGTGCTGAAGTCAAGAGTCTTGATCATAGGCACAATGGTGATTGGTTTATGAAGAGTTCCTTTGATGGAGTTTGAACTCTCAGAAGTGCTTTGCTTTGCAGATCTTTATCCACTAACCACACTCGTTTCATTGTGAGGGTTTGGAGTTAGACGGTTTAGTTTCAGCATTTGTTGGAATAATTGATCCAAAGAAGAAAATAATAATTTACTTATTAAAAAAATCTGAATATTATATAATAAAAAAGGCTGCATATGTGATTAATTGTGTGAGAAATAGATGATAGTTAAAAAAAAATCGTGATAAAATTGTGATAAATATATAGTGAGAAATTAACTCATACATTTTTAAAAGGGAAAAAAGATTTGATTTCTGTTTTGTTACCCAGTTTTAGTTTTATCTAAAGTTGTGAGATATAAACTTGGAATTGAGAGGAATAAAGTAAGAATTAAAGAAAAAATTATTTAAGTTTTTGAGAAATGAGCTTAATAAATGTGTTATGAATTATCTGAAATATCTGAATTGAAAGACTGATCACTTTCATTATTTGAAAAAGTAAAATATAAAAAAATATATATATATAGAAGATGTTATTGTAAAATTACAAGATATAAACTTGGTGTGAGAAATAAAGTATAGAAAAAATGTTAATTAGCCAACGTAACAAACAGTAATGAGATATGTAATATACTCAGGAAAATTAAGTCAGAATTATGTTTTAAACTTTACATTTAAAAAAAGGGGCAAAATTATATATTCTGAACTTGAAAAAAAAACTGAGACAATGTTGTAAACCTGCGATTCTGAGTAAAAAAGTCTGAATTGTAAGAAAACTGATTATATAAACTTGGAATTACTGTAAATATTGATATAAAATTACATAAAACTCCCTGATAAAAAAGTTTTAATTGCTAAATTTTTGTTTAATACTGAATTGCCCGTTATATATATGCAATTCTGAGACTTTCAAAATGTACAGTAGCTAAAAATGTTGGCAAACTAAATAGTTCAGAATAGTGTGATATAAATTCACTATATTGTAGGAAAGTATTCTTGCCAGATGTAACTGAAAAAAGTGAAAATGTCGTAGGAGAAAATATAAAAGTGTAATTATATATTTGTAAATATTCGTAAAGAAATAAAGAAGTATTCATAACGAAATAAAATCACAGTTGTATGTTTTGAACTTGCAAAAAGTCTGAAAAATTAGATATAAACTCAAAATTTCTTAAACTCTCTCCATAGCTAAAACACAACAAAGAAACACACAGGTGAGTGGGCTTGACAAACCACCTGTACATGTCATGGTTCGGTGGGTGGTGAAAGGAGCAAGGACTCAAGTGCAGGGAAAATGATGGGTTTTTATTAATGATAAAGTTAAATAAACAGCAAAACAAACTACCTCGAGGGGGAAAACATTAACAAAAAAACAAATAAACAAACAAACTTGACTGGACAATGCAGGACTAGAGAGGAACGACGTTTGAACGACAACGAACTGGCACAGGACAGCAAACAACTGGAAGCTAAAAACAATGGCAAATTGACAAACAAATAGGTGAACTGAAAAAACAAATAATGGGATAACAAGGAGGGTGGGACTAGACAATAGACAGGAGCACATGACACAGACAACACAAGCCATGTGCTCACAAGAAAACAGGACTAGAATATGCAGCCAATGTAAGAACTCATTAACTGCGTGTTCTAGTGATGCGCGGATGGCGGTTATATCCGCAGGTGCTGCGGATAATCCGCGGGTCGGTCGGGTAATAAAAAAAATACATTATGATTAATTGCAGGTGGGTCGCGGGTGGATGAGTTTAATTATTAATGATTTTTGCATTGTATTTTTAAACACATTTGTTAAAGCAGAAATGGAGGCGAAACTTTAAAAGGGAGAATTAAAAATAAAACAAAAGGAAGGAAAGAAAAGTCGTTTTAGCAAAGGTTAACGAGGTTGAATCAAGTGCTGGGTATGTTATAGGCTATGCAACGGCTGCAAAGCGCTTTATATGAAAGCCACAAGACCGGTACCTAAAATATGAAACATCATGTGTGTGCTAGGCATGGGCCGGTATAAGATTCTGATGGTATGATAACCTTGGATAAAAATATCACGGTATCACAGTATTGTGATCACTGCTCCAAAATAAGTTTTTTTTAAAATCTCTGGGTAAAAAAACAACTTTTTTCTCCATTGAACACAATATATTTTATTTTAAGAAACATTTAAAATATTTTGGACCAGTAGCTTTTGATGTGGAGCTTCATTTTCTGCTGGATGTACTGTTGCCCTAAAAAACTAAATAAAATAGTTGTGAAAAACATGTAAAAAAAACTTAAATATAACTTAGGAACGGTATAACAGAAAACTTTGGCAGTTTTAAAACCTTGACTTTTCCAAACCGCAGTAAACCTTGAAACCGGATATCGTCCCATGCCTAGTGTGTGTTAAATCGAAAGGCCGGTCAAGTCAAAGTCAGACAAGCACTTTAAGTTCTTACATTCGTCAGGACAGCAAAAAATACTACTGGAAGTTACGTGGATGCATGTGTGGACCTGTGCTGCCTTGATATACAGTACGCCCCTTCCATGTTGTCTCTGGCAAGGGATCCACAGATTAGCTCACTGAATCTGCTGTTAATAACGAATGATCCACGCTGACCTATCATCATGCTTAAAACAAAGAATTAGAAGTATTAAAGTGACGATCGGGTGCGGATATATATATATCACATAAAATTATATGAGCGGGCGGGTGGCGGGTAGATGATTAGTATGAAGCCGCGGATTCGGGTGACATTTCAGCTGATCCGCGTATCTCTGGCGTGTTCACATAAAACACAACACTAAAGCACGCAGCCACAATGTAAACACCAGGCCACGTGCTTAAACAACATCAACACAAACAGAATGCAAGACACAAGCACATGATAAGTAAAACACTTACCGTGCACTCACACAAGCGACATGCATGTTCTGATCCCAGTGCCAACCAAAACCGAAACCAACTAGACTGGAGCACTGAGAACGAATAACCATGCCGTGAACAAAATAACAAACACACCAGGACGAGAGCATGCATCCCGAGCACGGCCAAGACGGTGCTCATACAAAGACACTATGACAGGAAATATGAGTGCGCGACCCGAGAAAACTCCAGCCAAGCACAACATTCTAGACAAGACAGGACTAGTGTCTAGACTGGACTCTGCCACCAAAACAAAAATTAACAAGACAGAAGTGGCAGAATCCTGACAGTACAAACATTCTTCTTTCTATTAAAAAACACCCCACAAAAGTTGCAGTTATCTTTTTCATTTCTAATTCCATGGTCAAAACAGGCTTCCATACATTTGCACATCCATGAATCTAAAAATAGTGTGATCCCAATGATCCTTTTGACCGTTCTTCTCTTTATTGAGTTTCACGTCCTAAGGTTTTATTCCAAACATCAAAGGATTCAGAGAGAGCCAGAGATTGCATCAGTCTGTGCTTTAATCTGTGGCAGCCTTTGTGAGGAACTGTATTTGGCCTTTGCAACCCATTTTTGATTTTGAACTGCTCCCTACAGCTAACTTAATTGCCATTTTGATTATTCCGTCTTTCTTCAATTGTTCTCGTTCAGAACTGCAAGTCTCTGTGTGCTCAGCCGGTGTCTGTTGAGCTGCCCAGCATCACCTCTGAGCCAAACTTCACCAGCGTGATCACGGCCATGACCGAGTTTCAGTCTCTCCTGGAGGACGTCTGCCAGGGAGGATTTGTCAGTATCTCGGAGAAAGGTGAACACACTCGCATTGTGATTTAAATGAGACTTTTCTAGCCGTTAAGAGCTAAATCAATACTTCATTGTGTTGTGAATTTACTCTTGAGTATTGACACTCCTGTTCCGCTTTGCAGTGGATGATGTCACTATTATTCAGAACACAATACCAAAGACGGATTTAGAGTCAAATACAGGTAAGAGTCTCAATTACCATAATGCCTTTAGCCCTTTTAGCAGAGCCAGACACTATCTTTTTTCTTTTTTTATTGCTATTTCTGCATAGAAATTTGTGGAAAATCAGCAGTGTGTATGTGTATATATATGTATGTGTATATATATGTATGTATATATATGTATGTGTGTATCCGCTGCGTAAAACATATGCTGGATAAGTTGGCGGTTCATTCCGCCGTGGCAACCCCAGATGAATAAATGGACTAAGCCGAAAAAATAAAGATGTATATGTATGTATGTATGTATGTATGTATATATATATATATATATATGTATGTGTGTATGTATGTATGTGTATATATATATATATATATTAGTGGTGTAACGGATCACAAACCTCATGGTTCAGATCACACTACGGTTTTTGAGTCATGGATCGGACCATTTTTCTTATCAGCAGAAAAGGGAGGATTTCTGAAAACCTATTCAGTGACATAATTTTGATGGTTGTTTGTCGCCACCCATTGGTTAAACAATGTAATTGCTACAACATTCACCTGCGTCAAGTTCTAATAAACGGTGATTTTAATCTATACCATAAACATCAGTGTTTATATCTGAACTATAAACTGTTCTCCCAGTACTTCTGTGTTATTTAATTGTTTCTAATGAACTGAAAAAGTGTAAAAATTTCTCTCGATTAAACGAAGATTTCGAAGGATTAATAAACTTATGCAAATCATTATTATTTATCATTCATGTTGCTCGGGTTTGAACTGATATCCCGGTCTTTTAATGATTAACAATGCAGCTTTACACTGAATGCATTGATGCAGGCTAAACAAACAGTGACGGAAAGCACCTTTAATTAATCGCCTAAGAAAGCATTTAGGTCCCACCACAACTTTTTCCGTCATCATTATATTTTACAGGGAAGCCAAAATGCTTTCATACACGTGATTTGAATGGAGGCGATCTCTCTGCCTTTGTTATAAATGTTGGATTAACCTACAAGTTCAAAAAAGTTATTATGTGCGTTCCGAACTGTGGGATGTGATCCGTACGGATTACGGATTAACTGTGATCCATTACACCCCTAATATATATATATATATATGTTTAATATGTATTAATGTTTATGTATATATACACACATATATTATGTAAAAAAAAAAAAAAAACTATGTATCTATTGTACTATGTAACTATGTAAAAAAATAGCTTTTTTAATAAATATTAAATTTTAATAAAATTAATTTTAGCTGCAATTCTGCATATATTTGATATTGCAATTTAAAATATATATATTTATTTTTATATTTTATATAATTTTAAATGTAATTTATTCCGATAATGCAACATTGGATTTTTACCATCATTACTCCAGTCTTCAGTGTCACATAATCCTTCATAAATTATTCAAATATGTGGAGAAAAAAAGTTGAAAGTTGGAATTTATTGTAATGCAAATCGTTTTGGTGGAAATGTAATAAACGTTTGGAATTCTTTGGTTGATAAAAAAGTACAGCAGGACAGAATTTGTATGAAATAGTTTTTTTGTCTTAAAATACCAAAGTCTAAGTAGTCAGCTCACTATGTTTTGGACCATAATTTTGTTCTCAATCCTCTGTAGCGCCAGCGTTTGGCCAGACTGCACAGATCCCTTTCACCATCAATGTCCCGACAATCAGTGTGTTTCCATTCTCGTCCTTTGGTGAGTATGAGACAAACACTGCATTTTAAAAGGTTCACCAATAATTCATAGACCTGCCAATATTTTAACCGGGTATCCAGGTATGAAGAGGTATCGCTTCACACCAGGAATTCTAACTAACAATAACAGTAACAATATCAGCATCCACACCAATAGCTCATAACACTATATATATTTTTAATTTGCATTCTGCAATTTTGTTGTCTGTTGTTTTGAAGTCCACCTAAGTGTTTTTTTCTCGAGCTGAGCGTTTGTTTTCTGTTGTCGTCAATGCTAGCTCCATGTATTTTGAGCGCCTGAATCGTAGTGAGGCTCTGAGCGGGTGTTTTACGGTATATATATAATATGGCTTTGTCATTTTGAAGCACTGATTTATATAGATCAGTGTTTTAAAGCAGATACTGAGGCACACATACAATTGCCACATGTACAAGAATATAAAATTATAATATTCATAACACCAAAGGACACTAATCTGGCTCAATTTATTTTGATTTTAAATATATCTGGTCTAATTTTGACTTACAAAATGAAGCAGTTTTTACTCAGATTTTTTTACTCTGTAAATTTCTCAAATAAATGCATTCAAGTTCAGCACACTAACTCAATCATGACATAGACTTCAAGAGTTTTAAACATATAGTTGAAGTCCGAATAATTAGCCCTCCTGAATTATTAGCTCCCCTGTATAGTTTTCCCCAATTTCTGTTTAACAGAAAGATTTTTTTCAACACATTTCTAAACATAATAGTTTTAATAACTAATTTCTAATAACTCATTTCTTTTCGCTTTGCTACGATGACAGTACATAATATTTTACTAGTTATTATTCAAGATACCAGTATTCAGCTTGGTGACATTTAAAGGCTTAACTAGGTTAATTTGGCAAGTTCAATTATATTAGGATGGTTTGTTCTGTAGACAATTAAAAAAAAAAATTGCTTAAGGGGGCTAATAATATTGACCTTAAAATCTATTCTAGCTGAAATAAAACAAATAAGACTTTAATCCAGAAAAAAAAAAAAAAAAATGAAATACTGTGGAAAAAATCAGAGGAGGGCTAATAATTTTGACTTCAACTGTACATGTAATTATCATTACAGTATTTATATTATGTGAATTGGTCTTTAGGCTGTGATTATGGTGTGATGTTTGATCCTGTGCTTCTCTATACAGTAAATCTTTGATTATTTTTCTTCAGGCTCGAGAACTCAAGGTCCTCGTCAGAGACTGCAGCCCCGCAGGAGACGCCGGTAGCCTTCACAACGCCTGAGAAATGCCTGATTACAATTCAGTCAAAAGGCCAAAGTCAGTTTGCCACAGTTTTTTTTGAACCTGTACATTATTTTCAAAAGTAAAGCTACACTAACTACAAACTCTTACTACTAAATGAGACAGAAATGTAAATTCAGATGCGTTTCAGTGTCTGCGGTCCAAGTCTCGACTCTATCAACTCTATATATCTTACAAATACAGATGTGCTTGGAGTGAAAGTTCAAATATTGTGCGATTATACGAAAAAAAAAAAAAGGTTTTAATTATTTAAAAATAACTATCTTTTGACTAAGCTGTAATTATTTTGGAAAGTATTAATAATACGCATACTATAGAGTGTTATATTGGTGTATTTTATCAGTGTTTAATCCACTGATGTCGTCTTATCTATTCACAGAAGTGTTGATTTTAGCTTCATACGTGTGGAATGTATTTGTGTGTATTAAATTGTTTAAATTAAAGCATTTTAAACTTAAAAGCTTACTTTGATGGCTTTGGCTGGTTTGATGGTTTTATTGTGTGAACTATAATTAATTGCACTATTTTTACAATCAATTGTTCATTATCTCATAGGAAAACTAAATTATTTTGTGCTTTACCTAATTTGTATTCATTATATACTTACCGACCACTTTATTAGGTACACCTGTCCAACTGCTCGTTAACGCAAATTTCTAATCAGCCAATCACATAACAGCAACTCAATGCATTTAGGCATGCAGACATGGTCAAGACGATCTGCTGCAGTTCAAACCGAGCATCAGAATGGGGAAGAAAGGTGATTTAAGTGACTTTGATCGTGGCATGGTTGTTGGTGCCAGACGGGCTGGTCTGAGTATTTCAGAAACTGCTGATCTACTGGGATTTTCACACACAACCATCTCTAGAGTTTACAGAGAATGGTCCGAAAAAGAGAAAATATCCAGTAAGCGCCAGTTCTGTGGGCGCAAATGCCTTGTTGATGTCAGAGGAGAATGGCCAGACTGGTTCCAGCTGATAGAAAGGCAACAGTAACTCAAATAACTACTCGTTACAACCGAGGTATGCAGAAGAGCATCTCTGAACGCACAGCACGTCCAACCTTGAGGCAGATGGGCTACAACAGGAGAAGACCACACCGGGTGCCACTCCTGTCAGCTAAGAACAGGAAACTGAGGCTACAATTCGCACAGGCTCACCAAAAATGGACAATAGAAGATTGGAAAAACATTGCCTGGTCTGATGAGTCTCGATTTCTGCTGCGACATTCGGATGGTAGGGTCAGAATTTGGCGTCAAGAACATGAAAGCATGAATCCATCCTGCCTTGTATCAACGGTTCAGGCTGGTGGTGGTGGTGTAATGGTGTGGGGGATATTTTCTTGGCACACTTTGGGCCCATTAGTACCAATTGAGCATCGTGTCAACGCCACAGCCTACCTGAGTATTGTTGCTGACCATGTCCATCCCTTTATGACCACAGTGTACCCATCTTCTGACAACTATTTCCAGCAGGATAACGTGCCATGTCATAAAGCGCGAATCATCTCAAACTGGTTTCTTGAACATGACAATGAGTTCTCTGTACTCAAATGGCCTCCACAGTCACCAGATCTCAATCCAATAGAGCACCTTTGGGATGTGGTGGAACGAGAGATTCGCATCATGGATGTGCAGCCGACAAATCTGCAGCAACTGCATGATGCTATCATGTCAATATGGACCAAAATCTCTGAGAAATATTTCCAGTACCTTGTTGAATCTATGCCACGAAGGATTAAGGCAGTTCTGAAGGCAAAAGGGGGTCCAACCCGGTACTAGTAAGGTGTACCTAATAAAGTGGCCGGTGAGTGTATATTCATTCATTCATTTTCTTTTCGGCTTAGTCCCTTTATTAATCTGGGGTCGCCACAGCAGAATGAACCGCCAACTTATCCAGCATATGTTTTACACAGCGGATGCCCTTCCAGCCGCAACCCATCACTGGGAAACATCCTACGGACAATTTAGCTTACCCAATTCACCTATAGCGCATGTCTTTGGACTTGTGGGGGAAACCGGAGCACCCGGAGGAAACCCACGCGAACACAGGGAGAACATGCAAACTCCACACAGAAACGCCAACTGACCCAGCCGAGGCTTGAACCAGCGACCTTCTTGCTGTGAGGCAATGTATATGTATGTATGTGTATATATATAAATAATATATATATATATTTTTTTTTTCTAAAAATAGTGTTGGATTATGTTGTCATTTTATTTTATGCAATCATCCCATTAGGCAATGCATTGACCTTCCATTTACAGTGAAAACAATTATGCGACATCTGGATATGCACAGATTTACTAAATCTCCATGAAGGGAAAATAAATCTGTTAATGGAAAATAAACTCTGCCTGTAATTTAGACTGAATAATCTAATCTGTGCAAATCTGAGTAATCTTGGCCTGTCATAAAAGCTTTGTAAAAATATGATGGCCATCTTTGTTAATCTTCGTAATTAACCCACAACCTTAAAGAGATAGTTCCCCCAAAAAATTATATTTACTCACCCTTTGAAACAAACCCTTACTCTTTGTTTCAAACCTCTATGAGTTTCTTTATTCTGTTGAACACTAAAGAAGATATCTAGAAGAAGCTGAAAACTGGTAACGATTGACTTCCATAATAGGGAATACAAATACTGTGCAAGTCAATGGTTACCGTTTTTCAAAATATCTTGTGTGAAGAAGAACAGAAGAAAGATACTCATAAAGGTTTTCCTCTTGAGTTTTAAACAAAGGTGAGTAAATGATGACAGAATTTTCATTTTGGGGTGAACTATTATTTATTTTATTTATTTTTTGAGGGAAAAAAATTCAAATGAAGTTGACCTTTAAGTATAAACTCCTTTAATAAACTTAAAAAATATTAATTTAATTGATCCTTTAAAGGTGAAAAAAGACTCTTCATAAAAATGAATTTCTGAAATGTATTTTTCCCACAGTCACCTAATCCAAATCAGGTGTTTGTACAGTATATCAGGTCAAAGGCCTTCATTTCACGCTTTAGTAAACCAGCTCAAAGTAAATGAGAAATGGCATCATTTCAAAAACAAATCAGCCACTAAATTAAATGTAAATTAGTATGTATTAGAATGTAAAAGAGATTGTTATTTTGATCCTACTCTATTTTTTAAATAAAATTGTAACACTTTAAAACAAGATCTCACTAGTTAACTAGAGAGAGTATGAACATTTATTCATCTCAACCAATGTAAATCTCAACATTTAGCAATATATTTTAAAAGTTGCCAACATAAGTGTATGCAACATGAACAAGTTATTGGTCACACTTTTACAATAAGGTTTCATTAGGTAATGTTAGTTCGTATATTTACTAACATGAACTAATAATGCACAATATCATAATTTGACATTTACTAATGAATTATTAACATCCAAATTCAAGCTTGTTAACATTAAGCACCATGCACCGTGAGTTAACAATGAAACTGTATTTTCATCAACTAATGTTAACTAACATGAACAAATACTTTAATAAATGTACTGTTTACTGTTTG
>CAIGQV010018314.1:1169618-1180115 GCA_903798115.1 Danio jaintianensis | reverse complement strand
CAACACTAGAAAGAAACTCATAAAGGTTTAAAACCACATGATGAAGAAAAAATTATGAGGTAATTTTCATTTTGGGGTGAACTGTCCCTTTAAATAATAAAAAAAATTATCTATTATGTCATATTACTATTTCATGTTACTAAAGTTATTAATAATTATGTTATATAATTAAGTTTTTATTAGTTATATTTCCTTAGATTTTATGTTTCACAATAATATTTGTTCATGTATAAACAAACATTAATGTGACATTATTGTTAAACACAAAATATAATGAAATATAACACTTCACAACATTCACATTAACATCTGATAACATGAATTAACAAGGAGCAATACTTCTACATTATTTATAACTTGTACTAATGTTAATATCATCATTTAATCTCAACATATTCCTTACTAGATTTTAAACTGTCTGTTAACATTAGTTTACACAACTAATATGCACATTTGTATTAAAGTAGTTCACCCATAGTTCACTCCTTTATTTACTCGCCCTTCACTTGTTCAAAACCTATTTGGAGTTACATTTTTCTGTTGAACACAAAAGAAATGATTTTATTTTTTTAAATGCTATTAAATGGCACCAATTGACCTCCAGAGTAATATTTCTTCCTACTATGGAGGTCAATCGGTGCCAAATACCAGCATTTAAAAACATATTTCTTTTTTGATTTTGTGTTCAATACAAGAAAGAAACTCATAAAAGCTTTAAAACCACATGACGAAGTATAAACAATGAGGTCATTTTCATTTTGGGGTGAACTGTCCCTTTAAATTTAATACAGATAATTTTTTATTATCAATTACTTCATGTTACTGTAGTTCATGCATCAAACAAACACCAGAGACCTCATTGTGCTGTAATATATGTATGTTGCATGTAAAGCAAGCTCACACACCTGGTACTTTCGATTTGCATAAAAAGAAAAAAGAAAAAGTGTCCTATTTGTGTTCATGTCTGTGATTGGCTGCTTCCGGCAGTTTTGGACTGAAACCTGATAAGCGTCTACTGTACCTGCATTACATTCACGCCCAGTTTATACACAAACACTCTTTGTTTCGCCCTCTCTCTGTCCTGTCCAGTTTTCTGTAGGCATTTCTCTCTGCTTTAACCACACAAACACACACACACATTAAAAATGGCAGGGACAAACATCTCTATCGATAAAGAGCAATTCTGCTGCTCGGTGTGTTTGGAAGTGCTATGGGAGCCGGTCACTATTCCCTGCGGACACAGTTACTGTATGGAGTGTATTAAAGGTTACTGGAGGAAATGCGAGTTGAAAGAGGAGTACAGTTGTCCTCAATGCAGATGCATGTTCAGCCCGAGACCTGCGTTGTCCAGAAACACAATGCTGGCGGATATTGTGGAGAAACTGAGGAAAAGCGGCATTCAGGATGTTGGTGCGAAGGCCACGGATGTGGAATGTGACGTATGCACCGGTAAGAAACACAGAGCAGTGAAGTTTTGTGTGAAATGTCAGACGCTATACTGCGAGATTCACTTGAAGCCTCACAATGAAAGGAATCGGGGTAGAGCGCATCAGCTTATTGAAGTTACGAAACAGCCGCAGAAAAGAGTCTGCGCACGTCATAATAAATTGCGGGAGGTTTACTGTCGGACGGACCAACAATGCATTTGTGGTTTGTGCTTAAAAGATGGACACAAGGGGCACAGCGTGGTGTCAGTGATTGAAGAGAGGACAGAAAAACAGGTAATGATAAAAAAAAAATGGTGTAAAGGAAATCGTTGAATGCCAAAGTACAGTTTTATGATGGCGTAATTCTCAAATGTTTGGCTTTTGAAATAGAAACATCTAGAGGAGGCCTGGAAGAAGTCCAAACAGAGGTGTAGAGAACGAGAAAAGGAACTGAAGGACATTGTTAAATACATCAAGGTTGGTGTTTTGTCATTGTGGAGAATATAGTCATTTTAGTACAGTACGTTTGCTTTCTTTTTAGATTTCTGTGGTTCTCTTCTGGTGATTTATGTGAATGTGTGAACGCAGTAATATATTGGATGTGACTGCAATAGAAATGGTTTTAAATATAGTCACTTGTACTGTTCATTGTCTAAAATGACCTTCATATGAAGCAGGAGTCAAACTATTTTTGAGCAGTGCAATCTACAAAAGGCCAGTAGCAATGGTTAATAATTACACGGAGGAAATGAGTTTGCAGGTCTTTCGAACAATCCAACATTTTTCTTACTAGCTCTTCAAATAAAGGCACAATTATGTAAGATTTATTTTTATAAACAATCCCAAAACCACTAGAAAAGTGTTATATATTTTGCTAAACTAAATTGGCTGTAGTGTATGTGTGTGAATGTGAGAGTGTATGGATGTTTCCTAGTACTAGGTTGCTGCTGGAAGGGCATCCGCTGTGTAAAAGATATGCTGGATAAGTTGGCGGTTCATTCCGCATTCCGTTGGCGGTTCATTTCGACCCCTGATAAATAAAGGAACTAAGCCTAAGAAAAATGAATGAATGAATATATTTTGCTGACTGATGTACCTACATTATCAAAATATATGTTTTGAAGAATGTTCAAATCCAGAGAAATAAGCTATTTTAACTAGTGAGACGGAGTCTGCGCTGTGTGTGTGTTCATGCTAATGATGTCACACACCCGGTTTGGTTTTATAGAAAACAGGAAAAAAAGCAGCGAGGCTTTAATATGTTGTGTGTTTTATTAGACTGCACAGAGCAGCATTATAACAGTAGCCTATAATGAATTTAGTCGGATAAAACAGCACTGCGTCTTCGATAAAAGCTCTGCTGCTTTCATGCTGTGTCACGCACGTCTCTCATCAGCAGTTGCTTCATTCATTTTACTTCCGCTTAGTGCCTTATTTATCAGGAGTCGCCACAGCAGAATGAACCGCCAACTATTCCAGCATATGTTTTACACAGCGGATGCCCTTCCAGTCACAACCCAATACTGGAAAAAACCCATACACACATGCACTCACACTACGGCCAATTTCGTTTACCCAATTTACCTATAGTGCATGTCTTTGGACTGTGGGGGAAACCGGAGCACCCGGAGGAAACCCACGCCAACACGAGGAGAACATGCAAACTCCACACAGAAATGCCAACTGGCCCAGCCAGGACTTGAACCAGCGACTTTCTTGCTGTGAGGTGACAGTGCTAACCACTGAGATACAGTGCTGCCCTCAGTCTACATTATCCTACTTCTCATCATCATCATTTTCTTTTCGGCTTAGTCCCTTTATCAATCAGGGGTCGCCACAAAAGAATGAACCGCCAACTTATCCCACATATGTTTTACACAGCGGATGCCCTTCCAGCTGCAATTCATCACTGGGAAACACCCATACACTCTCATTCACACACATACACTACGGACAATTTAGCTTACCCAATTCACCTATAGCGCATGTCTTTGGACTGTGGGGGAAACCGGAGCACCCGGAGGAAACCCAAGCCAATACGGGGAGAACATGCAAACTCCACACAGAAACGCCAACTGACCCAGTCGAGGCTCGAACCAGCGACCTTCTTGCTGTGAGGCGACAGCGCTACCCACTGCGCCACCCCATCCTACTTATTATTAGCATTATTAATATTATATGTTGCAAAATGGCGCCAAACAGTCATGACAGTTTACAGTTAAACAGTTTATTCACTTATCAGAGGAATAACATTCCTTGGAATACCGTGATTGACCAATCAGAATCCAGAATTAAGGAAAGCGATGTAATAAAGTTAAACTACAGTACTGAGTTTTTTTCAGATTTGTAAACAGTACAAATACAGCCCATAAATGAAAAGAATGAATATAAAATTCCCTGACTTTAATATCTAGAATAGGCCTTATAAATATTCCAGATGAATATTCTATGGGTACCCTGTAAACGGTACAAATATGCCCTGTAAGTGAAGAGGATGAATCTGTTAAACTGTGTGTTCTGTGGCTGCTCCAGCGTTCAGCTCAAGCGGTTGAGGAGAACAGTGAGAAGATCTTCACCAGACTCCAGCGCACCACCGAAAGAAAGCATTCAGAGGTCAAAGAGCTGATCAGAGGAGAAGAGAGAACTGCACTCGGACAGACTGAGAAACTTCTGGAACGACTCAATCAACAGATAGTTGAGCAGCGGAGAGGAGAAGCTGAACTAGAGGCGCTCGCAAACACTGAGGATCATATCCATTTCCTACAGGTATGAAATATTACCCGAAGTAGTCTATTTGTACCAGAGGTTACGATACCGCACACAAAACAATATGAGAGCCAAAGGGTCAAGCTGAAGGAAAGAGGTGGCATTCAGTGCATTTCTTAGGGAAATATGGGCCAGTGAATGAAAAGGTGTGGTGTTTGTTTTGTTCCTGTCAAGGTTAATTTAGTAAATGAAAAGTAAAACTAAGACTAAGGCCATGTCCAAACTAGTACGTTTTCGTTTACGCAGATTTTTCTCTCTGTTTCAGCCTTCCATCCACACTGAAGTGGCATTTTTAGGAAACAAAAATGTATCTTTTTGAAAACGCTGTCCAAAGTGGATACATTTGAAAATGCAGTTTTCGTGTTGCAGTGTCGACTGTGAAAACAGAGGCTTTCGAAAACGATTTTAGTCATGTGATGCAGTCATGTGACCAATTCAGCTAACATGGTGGACGACATTGTAAAGCAGGTGTTTTGGATGCTGTTTTGACAGCTATATTAAAGATTAATGTCAGTTTGTACATGCACCATAATGCCTCTCTTTAAAGGACAGGGAATGTTTACTGGGAGCTGTTGTTCAGCGGCAGACAGTTGCAACATTTTACCATGACGTTTCAAAGAGACGCCAGACACATATCATGCAGGCAAACGTGTCTTACGTCTGTGCAGATGAACAGTACATGAATGAAAGCGTTTACAGTTGTTTTAGTATGGATGACCATTTTTCTGGAAATAATTGAAAATGACAAGGAGCGTTTTTAAACAAAAATGGCTTTTCAAATTGATCTGGCTTAGTGTGGATGTAGCCTAAAACTATAGGTCAAAAAACATTTTCATAAGATGAAGTAAAATAAAAAAGTTTACAATAAATGAACAACTAAAATTGAACAAAACTAACAACAATCACTGATAATAAATAAATTAGTTTTCAGAAATAATAATCACTCATTCTGTGGCGGAAAATCGGCGGCTGTTTAGAGAAACATCTGTAGATGCGCTTTTATAGACAAACACATCAGTCGAGCATGTGGTTTTATACAAAAACATCTCTTCTATATATCAATCAAAAGGTGTTCTAATTTTTCTTCATTTGCATGTTTAACTACATATACAGTATGATCTTTAATATGAAGCAGACTATGAATTCTTTATCATTTTTACTTTTATTCATTGCATTTGTTTGGTTTTGGATTCAGTGTCTGTTCAGACAACTACTTTGCTTTTATTGCTAATAGGCAGGGCCAGACAGAATCTGTGGGCTTTCTTGCTATTTCTGCACAGAATTTTATACAAAAAAAAATCTGTGGATTTATGGGAATGATTTCGAGAGCATAAAACTTAAAAACGCATGAAATAAAAAATTGCAACGTTTTAACTTGTATTTAAGGTTTGCAATGCAAATCCAATTAGATCCACTTATTTTGTAAACAAAGCAAGTCTTTCATATAATATATCTACTAAAAGACAGAAAATATTACTTTACAAATTGTATTGTAAATAAATTATATAAAAAGTTGATTGTTATTCAATAAAATGACTGAAATTAATATAAAAAACTGAATAAATGTAAATGTACACACATTTCCAGAAGTAAATAAACAGACTCAATGATGGGCTAAAAATCTGTGGAAATCTGCAGATTTCTGCATGCGAAGATTCTGTATGGGCCTCCTTAGAGGTTTGCACAAGAGTTAATGTAATCTGTGCAAACACTCAACTTTGCTCTGGTCGACACCGGATGTGTTCTGTTAGCTCTGAAACAAACAATACATTTATTACAGTATTCATCTTAGTTAACATTAGTTAATGGTAATAAAGTCATTCATTAGTAGTTCATGTTAACTCAGTGCATTGACTAATGTTAACAAGCATTAATTTGGATGTTAATAATGCATTAGTAAATGTTGAACTATAATTAATAGCTGCTGTACAAGTATTGTTCATTACTAGTTCATGTTAGTAAATACATTAACTAATGAAACCTTATTGTAAAGTGACCATATAAAACGAACCTAACACAAACAAAACTATTAATGAAACAAACTAAAGCTAAACTGAAATGTACAGCAAATTTTTTTTTAAAGTATTGACATAACTTATTTAAAAAGCATAACTATAATAACCTTGGTTCCTGTTCACTGCCATGCTAACTTTACCTGTGGGACTGACCTGTGCAGAACTATAAGATGCTCTGCGCTCCTCCTGACGCCGGCGGTCGACCCAGCATTGACGTCCATCCGTACTTCTCCTTGCTGATTTTGAGAAAGGCCCTCACAGAGCTGACAGATAAAGTGGGTGAGATCTGTGACAGAGAAGCAACCAAGATCTCAGAAATAGGTGAGTGTGAACACAGCAAATACACAGGAGTGTGTGACAGTGGAGGTCTTGGCATGCACTTTAATACAAGAAAGAAATTAGAGGCTAATATGAAAATGAATCACTTCAAAATATTTGACCCTGGACCACAAAAACAGCCATAAGTGTCAGTTTTTTCGGGAAATTGAGAAGTATGTATTATCTGAATTAATAAGCGTTGCGTTGATGTATACTTTGTTAGGATGGGATAATATATGGCTGAAATACAACTGTTCTGAGAATCTGGGCAATCATTTTTAAACTTGTTCAAATGAAGTGCTTAGCAATGCTAAATACTTGATGTATTTATAGTAGGACGTTTATAAAAATATCTTTTAAAAAAAACATGATTTTTACTCAATATTCTAATGATTTTTGGTATATAAGAAAAATCTGTAATTTTGACCCATACAATGTATTTTTGGCTATTGGCAAAAGTAAGTATGTGCAACGTAAGACCTATTTTTGAAGTCTTGGTTCACATATTTTAAAACAGAAAAGTGTTATTTGAAATTAAAATAATGTTTCAAAGTTGTAACTACATTTTAAATCCAATAAAAGCAACCATAATGACTATAGACTTATAAACTAAAGACTACAGATTATAAACTAAATCTAAAATCTGTTAAACGTCCTATTACTTTCTTATTAATATTGGTTTTGTGCTCCAGGGTCACAAATGACATATAATTAGACTTTTAATATAATATTTTGTAGTTGTAATTGTAAACAAATATTAATATTCATTCATTCATTTTCCTTCGGCTTAGTCCCTTTATTCACCAGGGCCACCATGTCGCCAATATTAATATTTTTTAAAACAATTGATAATAATAATAATAATAAATAAAGCTATTTGCATTGCAATTAATGTTATTAATATGAATTATTAATTTAAAATAATATGACATTAATAGGAACTTCAAAACACAGTAAATAATTAGACATTTAAAATGATATTTTAGAAATATATATTTTTTTAGCTAATGTTAATTATTCATGAAAATTAATTAGAAAATGTAGTTAATGGGATAGCGCACCCGACAATTTACTTACTATTAGTATCAGTACTACTACTAGGAAGTCACTTAATGTAATGTGAGGACGCTTGACAACAAAGTTGAGGATCCAAATGCAGTATGTATTGAACAGAGAATGGTCAGCAAAGGTCAAACACAGGAGCAATCGGGTATAAACAGGTAAAGCAAAAAGAGTAGTCGGGTCACAGGCAAAGAGTTTCGGTCTAGGCAGCAAACTACTTAAACAACGGAACAAAGCAAGGGTAGGCAAGGCAAGAAAAACGCATTGTAATGCTCACTAAAACAGATAAACAAGACTCATAATGAGTGAGACTGTGCTGTTTTTAAAGTCCATGTAATCAATTCATAACGATCCTCCGGCTGTGTGTGTGTAATCAATATGAAACAGGAACCGGTGTGTGCAAGGTGCATGCTGGGAGTTATAGTCCATATGGTGACGGGATTGTAGTCTGAGTGAAAGTAAATGAATCCCAGCGATCTATAAGAGTTAGATCGCTGGTGATCGTGACACTTAAGTGCTTGAACCTTTATGAGATTCTTTATTGTGTTGAACACAGAAGATATTTTGAAGAATGTTAGGAACAGGTAACCATTGACTTCGATAGTAAGAAAAATAAATACTATGAAAGTCAATCGCCTTTTTCATAGCATTTTTCAAAATATCTTTTTTGTTTTTTATAAGAAAGAAAATCAAACAGGTTTGTGACAAGAGAAGGGTGAGTGACAGAATTTTGTAATTATGACAAAACAATACAATAACAAAAATATATACATAACATTTTTTTGGCAGTTCATTCCACTGTGGCGACCTCTGAAATAGAGACTAAGCCGAAGGAAAATGAAATAATTATTATTATTATTTTTTTTTTTAATTAATCACTTCACAGATATTTAGAAATATATTTTTTCTACCATGATTTTTTTTACATAATTAAAAATAACATAACAAAAAAATCATAAATAAGTACATTTTAATAAGAAAACATTTGATGATTTACATATATATATACAATAAATGATTCACATATATATTTTCAGTGTTGAACAACAAACTGATTCTGTCATTTTTCGGTGACATTCTGAGTCCTCCACAGCCACACCTGTTCAGAATAATATAAACATCAGCTGCTGATGCACAAAGCTTTGCTGACGGCAGATACCCTTATATTTACAGTTGATGAAGAGCGCGATCAGTCAGCTGAAAACTCCCTGAGCGCTGAAACAGGTACAGACACTCACATCGCTGCCAGCAAGTGAGTCTTCAGAACGCATCAACTCATGTTTACCGGTGTAAGGTAAAACTCACCTGACGTAATGTAACTCGCTGACCTTTTACAGCCCGCAGAGACTCCCAACAGACTGAGCCGAAGAGCAGAGGAGACTTCTTACAATGTGAGTTCTGATTTAGACAGACTATCGGCTTTTTTTTGTTTTTATGCACTGCATTTCAAGTTATGGGTTGCACATTCAGTTTGACAGCTACATCCACAATATTCTTAATGGTCCTGTGAAGTGCTTTGAAATGTGCATTTTTATTATTTTTTTTTATTAAAAATTTGACACCATCTCAACTGAAACATGAAGACAGGACATATAGTAGCTCCTCCTCTTCAAAAACAAAAAACCAGCCAATAGCATTTTGTTTTATCACAGCTCTGCCAATGAGAGCGGTTGAGCTCAATGGCCCTCAAATGAAAAGCAAATTGAAAGCGGTTGTGGCTAGAAGGGATACAGCTGCGGCCGGAAGTTACCGAGAATTATTTATTAAATTATACAGTAATTATACCAAGTTATTATTCATGTTATTTATTAAATTACCCAATTGTATTTTATTAACGTCCACCCTCACAGTAATGTAAAAATGACAAATTATTAAAACAATAAAAAAATAATAATGTGTACAGTGTCACAAAAATTATGCTATATAATATATATATGTATCCTATCTAGACTTTACCATGAGCGTCTTGAAGGGGGCAGGGGCATGTCAGATGAATAGTATAGTATAGTATAGTATGGTATGGTATGGTATAGTATAGAATACTATAAAATTTGATAGAAGTATGAGGTGGTCAAACAATCGTTGCTCCATTTGTTCGGAAGTCACAAACTTAAAGCTTTGGATGTTTATATCAGGTTTGTATCTTCTAAATCAAAATTGTGTCTCTGTTTTGGAGTAGCTTATAGATTTCCTTACAGCTAATATACTGATACTAACATTTAAAACTCTTTATTTTAATTTCATGGCACATTTAATCCTTTGTTTGTGTCTGTCTTCAAAATAACTTGGTATTTTAATGTAGCAATAGTATGACAACAAGCCAAAGCTGTGGCCATAGTTCATCACAGAAGATTCTAATGGTTTCCATTACAAATACCATAAAAAAAAGTCAGATTTTAACAATTAAAAACAGTGCCTTTTAATGATTTTTAGTGAGTTATGGGACATATTTCATTAGGTTTAAACATGCCACCAATACAAGGCAAAAAGTACCAGTTGAAACCCACAGAACCAATACAGTTTCATTAAAACCAATCGAACTCCTTTTATAACCATTAACGTTACTAAACTATTTTATCTTCTGATGTTTTCTGTTTTGTTTTGTTTCATTTTACCTCCAGATTGTTTGTATTCCTGCAGTACAGTAATATTCAACAGAGTTGTTTCAGGTTATTTATGGTATGCAAAAAAAATATATTAAATAATTCAAATATTCGTTAAATATTCGACAGGTGAAATGTAAGGAATATAATATAAGGTCTCTCAGTTTTTATAAAACATTTTACAGTTTAACTGAAGTTACCTGCTTCCATAATTCACGCAAAGGTGCATAGAGAAAATGGTGGATATAGTTGTCATGCAAGTTAAGAGATAACCGGTTGTAGTTAAGAGATAACCGGTTGTAGTTA
>CAIGQV010018314.1:1140019-1169608 GCA_903798115.1 Danio jaintianensis | reverse complement strand
AAATAAGAAATAATAATGTGCAATTTTCAATTATATATATATATATTTAATAATAAACGTACAAGCATAAATCCAGGGGGGGAAAAATCCAGGTTTTTTATTTCTTAAAGGTTTATAAATTTATTTGAATATATCTTTAAATTTAATGTAACAGGAAAACTGAGTCTAGAAATGTTAAAATCTGAAAAAATGAATAAATAAATAGGATGTAGGACAAAATAAACTAGATTTCTTAGGCTGGTTTTACTTTTTCTTGTATGAGAACCTAAGAAACCTGGATGAACTATCTTAAGCCCCCTTCCTCAGTAATACCAGTAAACTACTTTACCAGTAGATTAACAAAAAAAATATGCTGTTGTTCAACACACAGCAGAATAGGGAAGAACTTATAATTTTCAGTAACCTGGGTCAAGCGCTTCCGGTGAACTGTATGCCATTGCAAAATCGCTGAATTCAAGGTCTGTTTTCTTTACAAATCAATCTTCATCGCTTGATTGATATACAATATAAAGTGGGTCTCAGAATGTACAAAAAGCGCTGCATTAAACTTCATTTGCCCCACCATGTCTTTAAAACATGAACATTTATTTTACTCCAGTATTTTCAATGGAGTTTCTGCGCTCGCCTGCTGATCCTGACAACCGGTGCGAGTAAACAGTCTTTCATCTCGTTTTCCACTTGAACAACTAAATGAATGCTGAAGTCTATTTAACTGATTATATTATATAATTATCGATTATATAATATATATAATTATAATTATATATTATCGATATGGGAAAAGAAACACTAGCTCTGCATATACCCCATTCCTGCCATTGGTTACAACCTCTCATTTTTGAAAATTGCTGTAACAAATCTTCTGGTATTTTTAAAAACTGGCCTGTTAACACATGATGAAATTCCCACTAAATTGCCATGTTGATGTGTGAACAGGCCCTTTAAAAATTAAAATAATATATATATATATATATATATTTTTAGAATGAGAAGTTTAACCTTATCAGTAAATTGCTGGAATTCTGCTGTGTGGGATGGGCAGTGGACAGCTTAATTGTTTTATGTTCAATCAACTTAAAATTGTAAAAGCCATTTTAAGTCAAGTTAATTGATTTGAGTTGGGACGACATGAAGGGATCATGTGGAAGCCAGCATTTTTTATTACAGCGTATTACAACAATTTACTGCTACTATTATTACAGTATGAAATGCAACCATAACCATCAAATCAGAATCATGTCTCATTTCAGAGAACTGTGTAATGATGTGAACTACTAAATGAGACCTTTTCAAGTAAATATCTTTCCTCCTTCAGACTGCTGTGATTTGACATTCGACCCAAACACCGCCGACTCTCTCCTCAGTCGTTCTGAAGACCAGACTGAGGTGATGAGCACCGCTGAGCCACAACTGAACCCAGATCAGCTGGAAATCTTCAGTGGAGGATCTCAGGTCCTGTGCAGTGAGCCTCTGTCGGGCCGCCGGTACTGGGAGGTGGAGTGGAGCGGTGCTGTTTCCATTGGCCTGTCCTACAAACCCATTCACACCACTGGAGCCAATCCGGATCAGAAACTAGGATGCAACTCCACATCCTGGAGTCTGGATGTCGCTGATTCTCGCTGTGTGTTCAGACACAGTAAGTTAAGTCTAGAAGTACACACTCCAGTGGCACACAGAGTCGGTGTGTATCTCGATCGCAGAGCAGGATCGCTGGCGTTTTATAACGTTTCTCTGGTTGATGATACTATGGTTTTACTGCATCGAGAGCAGACTGTTTTCACTCAGCCTCTTTATCCTGGGTTCTGGGTTGGACTGGGATCCACTTTGAAACTCTGTCGAACTTTCAGCTTCTCTGCTTAGCTACATATACTGTGCTCTAACGTTTTAGAGGTCCCATGAAGTGCTTTGAAATGTGCATTATTATTATTATTTTTTTTATTCAATGTTTAATGTAATCTCAACTGAAAAATGAAGAGAGAGTGGGACAGAGTAGCTCCTCCCCTTAAAAAAAAAACAGCCAATAGTGTTTATCGCAGCTCTGCCAGTGAGAGTGGTTGAGCTCAAGTGCATCAAATGAAAAGAAAATGAGAAGGGGGCGGGGCGTCAGATACTAGAGAGCATTTGATTGGTCAATATTTGATGAGGGTGTCACAGTGGCATCCTGGAAATTTGCTAAAACGACTTCAATCAGACAAGGGTTAGAGCCGGCGCCTCACAGCAAGAACTGGTTCGAGTCTTGGCTGGACCAGGAGACATTTCTGTGTGGAGTTTGCATGTTCTCCCCGTGTTGGCATGGGTTTCCTCCGGTCCCCCCACAAGTCCAAAGACATGCGCTATAGGTGAATTGAATAAACTAAATTTGCCGTAGTGTGTTTGTGTGTGAATGAGTGTGTTTCCCAGTACTGGGTTGTGGCTGGAAGGGCATCAGCTGCGTAAAACATATGCTGGATAAGTTGGCGGTTCATTCTGCTGTGGCGACCCCAGATTAATAGAGGAACTAAGCCGAAGGAAAACGAATGAATGAATTTGAACGGTGGATAAAGTCTGGTTCAAAAGTTTGTTAAATTTTTTTAATGAAATGATTTTACAGACGGGATTTGGGGAATATCTTGTCACTCCATAATTCAGAAAATGCAAACAGCCTGGAAATTTTTTTATTAAAAAATAAAAACAATATATATAATAATGTTTTTTTCACAATATGTTGGTAGATTAAAATGTTGTATAAAAGGCAAATATTTTATTTATATGAATAAAAAATATATATATATACATATACAAATATTTGCCTTTTATACAACATTATTTTTTTTTACCATACTTGCAAAAAAAAAAAAAAAATTGCTATAGAATTTGTTTTCTAAAATGTTCAAATATCCAAATAATTATGCCCTAATTTGCATATTTATAGTAAAACATTTTTAACACTGGAAAAAGTCAGGCTCACAGATCCGTCATAAGCTTAATTAAGACATTTACAATGCTGAAGTTTGGTGTTTACTTGCTGCTGAAGTGGAGATTTATGGCTTTAATGCAGGAATACTCAATTTGAAAAACCAGTCTTTAAATATATATAGTAACTGAAATCTACAAACAATTGATAAAGTGCATCAAAAGAAACACTTTAAAGTGCACTTTGGATGTTTTATTTCTATTCTACTGAGGGGAAAAACACTTTATGAAAAGCCAAATAGCTCAAAATCGACTGGCGTATGAAAAAGTGTTTCCGCCTGCAGTGTCTCGCCTTAAAACGCACCAAAAAAATAAATCAAAAAGCATGTCATTGTTCACTTGCCTTTGTGTTGCGTTTTATCACCTGAGGTTTTTAATCGGTAGAGGCTAATCCACCCATGCAGGCATTTTGGGAAGAAACACTCTGACCTTATTTTGTGTTACAAAGACAAAACAATTTGGGGTGAACCAACCTTTAAAATAAAGGATTGTAGGTAAAATCTGGAGCAGGAATATAAAGGATATTTGTAAAGCAGGACATGAATGAAGAGCCTAAAAATAAAGTCAGTCAAACAGCAGGTTTTGTTGACGTGGCTGAACAGTTTTATTGGTAACCGTGTGATATAAAAGCAGCAGTAACTCTGTGTGAGGTGATGGTTCGTGGCGAGAGGCTCAGATCTTGTTGAAGGCAGCAATATCCACACTCTGGACCTGAATAACAACACAGAAAAATATTGTTTGGGTTAACACATTGGTTGGTTAGCACTGTCGCCTCACAGCAAAAAGGTCGCTGGTTCGAGTCCCGGCTGGGTCAGTTGGCATTTCTGTGTGGAGTTTGCATGTTCTCCCTGTGTTCGCATGGGTTTCCTCCAGGTGCTCCGGTTTCCCCCACAGTACAAAGACATGCGGTATAGGGGAATAAACTAAATTGGCTGTAGTGTGTGTGTGTTTTTGTGACATGTCAGGACACAAATCTGTATAATGACATAGGTATGACACAGGTATTACAAAAAGGAGGTGAAATATGAGGACAGCTGATGTCCTCATTTCTCAAAACGCTTATAAATCCCACAGAATGAGTTTAATCAGAGAGTAAAGCTGTACACTGTTTCCTGTGATGGTTGGGTTTAGGGGTAGGGTGGGGTTAGGCCAATACAAAATACGGTTTGTGCTGTTTAAAATCAATGGAAACCTATGTAATGTACCCACTTTTCACAAAAACAATGTGTGTGTGTGTGTGTGAGAATGAGTGTGTATGGATGTTTCCCAGTACTGGGTTGCAGCTGGAAGGGCATCCGCTGCGTAAAACATATGCTGGATAAGTTGGCGGTTCATTCCGCTGTGGCGACCTCTGATGAATAAAGGGACTAAGCCGAAGGAAAATTATTGAATGCATGTATACTTCTGATGTTTATAGTTATTATATAAATGTACAAATACAGATTTTGTTTCTATAACTATAAATGCACAGACTGAATAAAGCTTAAAATGTTGTAATTGATGCACTTTTTGCCTTCATTTAACCTAATTTTTTTTTAATCTAATTTATATATTTTATACAATTATAACACTAAATAAAACTATAAAAAGGTAAATAAGTTTCAAATCATTTCTTTATTTTCATGTTTCTCACAATTTGCCATCGTTTAATTATGATTTCTTCAATAAATAAATAAACAAATAATTTATACATTATAAATTAAAAATATTTTAGGCCAATATGCAATTTATTCAACTATTTCAATTTCTTTCATGAACTAATTAGACAGACAGATAGCTATGATATAGATATCTATATCATATCTATATCATCTATAATGATATAGATATCATTTGGATAACGTACAAACAAATGATAAAATTAACGAACAAATGATAGAACGAACAAAAGATACAACAAACGAATGAATGACAGAAGAAACAAACAACCCAACACACTTTGTACTGGTATATTTAAAATTACAGCAATAAATTACTTCATTTGTATTTACATTATAAAATCATGATAAAACAGTAATTTATTGTAATGTATAAAGAGCTACAATTTAAGCTTATTTTTAAGACATTATATAATTATTTACTATGAACTATTTATGCATGTTAAGCAATATAAATTAATTTAAAATGTATATAGCATTTAATAGGGCCTCACGGTGGCGCAGTGGGTAGCACGTTCGCCTCACAGCAAGAAGGTCGCTGGTTCGAGCCTCGGCTGAGTCAGTTGGCATTTCTGTGTGGAGTTTGCATGTTCTCCCCGTGTTGGCGTGGGTTTCCTCCGGGTGCTCCGGTTTCCCCCACAAGTCCAAAGACATGCGGTATAGGTAAAATTGGGTAAGCTAAATTGTCAGTAGTGTATGAGTGTGAATGGGTGTGTATGGATGTTTCCCAGAGATGGGTTGTGGCTGGAAGGGCATCCGCTGCGTAAAACATATGCTGGATAAGTTGGCGGTTCATTCCGCTGTGGCGACCCCAGATTAATAAAGGGACTAAGCCGAAAAGAAAATGAATGAATGAATGAATAGCATTTAATATATATATATTTTTTTAAGAATTCTGAAATTGTTGCATTATAGTAGTGCGTTTCATCAAACAGATGCATTTGAAGTGTGTGTATATACAGTTGATTATTAGTCCTCCTGTGAGTTCTTTTCCAAATATTTCTCAAATGATGTTTAACAAAGCAAGGAATTTTTCACTGTATTTCCTATAATATTTTTTCTCCTGGAGAAAGTCTTATTTGTTTTATTTCGGCTAGAATAAAAGCAGTTTTAATTTTTTTTTTATACCATTTTAAGGTCAATATTATTAGCCCCCTTAAGCAATATTATTTTTTGATTGTCTACAGAACAAACCATCGTTATACAGTAACTTGCCTAATTACCCTAACTTGCCTAATTAACCTAGTTAAGCCTTTAAATGTCACTTTAAGCTGAATACTATCTGGAAAAATATCTAGTCAAATATTATGTCCTGTCATCATGACAAAGATAAAATAAATCAGTTATTAGAAATGAGTTATTAAAACTATTATGTTTAGAAATCTTTCTGTTAAACAGAAATTGGGGAAAAAAAATTAAAACATACAGGAGGGCTAATAATTCTTATACATACATACATTTGCATATACAGTGCTCAGCATAATTGAGTACACCCCATTTTTAAAATGAGTCTTTCAAAATATCCATTTAAATATCTATTCAATTTTCTCCATTTCTCAGTGAATACAGGCAATGTATTTTGGTGCATTTAAACAAAACAGATTTATTAAACAGATATATTTATTAAAATAATATTTTAGTCACCAAACATATTTAGAAATTGAAAGATAATTCAATTAAATTCAAGCAAAATATAGCAAAAAAAATTACAACCTACAAAATTTCAACTAAATTTTTTCAATTTTTTTTGCTTCTCTTGATTTTTCCTCTTTTTTAAATTTGTATTTAATATTTTTCTATAACATATACATTTGGGTGTACTAGTTTTTGGACTGTTATCGCAAGTTATTTTGTTAGATAAGCTCCAGATCTGGCTTCAGTACTGACTAATCTAATGTATATGCACAAATATAATATTGTATAGCTTCCTATTAAAAATATGAATTTAAAAGATAGATTTGTGAGGGGTGTACTTATATATGCGGAGCACTGTACATATACAACTACAGTTAAAGTCAAGCCCTCCTGTGAAAATAAGTGCTGTTTAATGAAGAAAAGATTTCTAAACAACTAATTTCTAAAAGCTATTGTGTCACACAACGACACACAGAAACAGATAATCTAAAACAAAACCACAGTCTGGTTAAAGTGATAAAATATGATATTTCTACTATATATGTCTAACGTGACCTTCAGGATTTTTTTAACATTCTGCACTTACATAGTCCTCGAACTGGGTGATCTCCTCCTCCAGAATGTCTGTTCCCACTTTGTCGTCTTCGACCACGCAGTTGATCTGCAGCTTTTTGATGCCGTAGCCGACAGGGACCAGCTTTGAAGCTCCCCACAGGAGCCCGTCCATCTGAACGGAGCGAACACACTCCTCCAGCTTCGACATGTCCGTCTCATCGTCCCACTGATCAATGAAAAAAAAAAAACACACATCACAAACCACAGCTCTGCAGGAAGGAGGATCGTTTTAAAGATGGTGTACATATTGAAGGTCTCCTACAGGTTTGACGTCCAGCAGGATGGAGGATTTGGCGATGAGGGCTGGTTTTTTGGCTTTTCTCTGGGAGTATTCCTTCACGCGCTCTGCTTTAATGCGCTCTGCCTCTTCGTCTTCTTCATCACTGCCAAACAGGTCAATGTCGTCGTCTTCATCATCTGCACCGTTGTGTTCCTCCACCTTGGGCTTCTGGACAGGAGCAGCCTTTAAATAAAACAAAAATGCATGTCAGGGTTCCCACTCTTTCATGGACACCAAATTCAAGGACGTTTTAAATCACTAATAATTGAAAGAAAGAAAGAGCGACAGAAAGAAAGAGCGAAAGAAAGAGAGCGAAAGAAAGAAAGGAAAGAGCAAAAGAAAGAGAGCGAAAGAAAGAAAGAGAGAGAGAGAAAGAAAAAGAGAGCGAAAGAATCAAGCACCTTTGTAATTCATACCCCTAGCATATATATAGCGTCCATCCTGTACTTAACATTTAATTTATTCATTTTCCTTAGTCTCTGATTTATTAGAGGTCACCCCAGCAGAATGAACCGCCAACTACTCCGGCATATGTTTTATGCAGCTAATGCCCTTCCATCTGCAACCCAGTACTGGGAAACACCCATACACACTCACATTTACACACACACACTCATACACTATGGTCAATTTAGTTCATCCAATTCACCTATAGCCAGGGTGCAAATTATTCAGTGAATTGCTTCAGTGAATCAAATTAAATGACATCTATTTTATCAATGCAAGATATTAAATTTTTCAGTGTTTTGTGGGATAGTTTGTGTATTCTGACCTACAATATCCTGTGATTAGCCATTTCAAAGTTTACTGTAGGTCAAACTATACAAACAACGCATCTAATTTTACTTTACTTTTAAGCTATATGTAGAAACAAACACCTATTTTACAGGAAAAGTGTTTTTGAACTCTTACCATGTCTATCGGCTTAGATTAATTGATGTGATTACTCATTCACAATGTTTAATCCATAATAGGTGTGGTCAAATCTATATTTATATGATCTATTATATAATTAGTAATATTAGTATTTAAGACGCAGATCAGAGCAAACTATTTCTTACTATTTAGAGGACTGTCCCCATACATGTTGATTTCAAGTCCTTCAGCATTAATTAGGGGGGAGTCAATCCCCCTAAACCCCCCTGTAATTCGCACCCTGCCTATAGCGCATGTCTTTGGACTGTGGGGGAAAGCGGAGCACTCGAAGCAAACTCACACCAACACGGGAGAACATGCAAACTCCACACAGAAATGCCAACTGACCCAGCCGGGACTCGAACCAGCGACCTTCTTGCTGTGAGGCGACAGCGCTAACCACTGAGCCACCATGTCACCCTACTTAACATTTCACTTACACTTAATATTTACATTAAAATGTCATAATGATGATGTTTTGAATGTCATTTTCAAACAACAATTTTAAAAGTCATGTTCAAAAAAAATTAACACAATTTAGTTGAATTCAATATTGGTTACATTCAAAAGCGGCTTCTGAAGTATTGATAAAACACATTATTTGCCATAGTTCATGTATAAGATTTGAATTTACCATTTTTAAATTCTTAGTTTTTGCGTTCAGTTTTTGAAAGCAGCACAGTGCAGTTGTTGAAATGACACCATAAACTTTAAAAATCAAGCACTTTCAAGAACCTATGGTCAATACAGTCATGAAAACCTGGAAAAGTCATGGAATGTTGAGTTTTTCCAGGCCTGAAAACAGAAAAAGCTTTAGAAAAGTCATGGAAATTACTTTAACAAATACCTGTATACTCACATTATTAGTGCTGTGTAAGCATTATCTAAATCAGGGGTCAACAAACTTGTTCCTGGAGGGCCGGTGTCCTGCAGATTTTAGCTCCAACCCTAATCAAACACACCTGAACAAGCTAATCAAGGTCTTAGTAGGTATACTTGAAACATCCAGGCAGGTGTGTTGAGGCAAGATGGAGCTAAACCCTGCAGGGACACCGAGATTGGTGACCCCTGATCTAAATAGATTTTACAGATATAAAAATAAATTTCAACTAAATAATTGTTGCATGTTTTATGATAAATTTGAACGTGCATTGTTTTTCTTATTATTTACCACATATAAGTAGACATTACATGAAACATTAGGTCATGAAAATTTACTTGAATGTCCTGAAAAAAATCCTGGAATTTTAGTAGTAAAATTGTGTATGAACCCGAAGTACTTTCCAGGCCTTGAATTCATGACTAAAATTCAAGTACTTTCAAAAAGCGTGGGAACCCTGGCATGTTATGGCAAGGGATTTGGGTTTAATGCATAAAAGGCAGGGTTTCAGGATTTCACATTTACCCTGGTGACAGTAACTCCTTTTGTAGCTGGTGCTTGGGTTTTCTCCAGTGTGGCCATTCTGGACTCCAGTTTGGACAGTGTGGCTCTCACATCATCCACCACTGAAAAAAATAATAATAATCAACAACAGATGTGTTCATTTTACACTCATTACAAGCAGCTACAATCCACTTATCTGAAGAAAAAAATAATAATAATAATTAAAAAAAAAAAAGAAAATAAAAAAAATCAATCTGAAGCCTTCCTATAGCTCAAATAGTAAAGCACGGGGCTGACAATGCAAAGGCATAAGAGATGTGCACTCCAACTTATTTGATAGCCATTTATTATAGTTTCGTAATGGACTAGTCTAAAAGCTTAAAAGCCTCAAATACACAGGGAAAAAAAAAGAACTTGTGTGTATACCTATATATACACACCACAGAAACTGACAATCTTCCTAGCAAGTATAAAAACCCACTCTTAATTTCCCTCACTATCGCCAAGAAAACCATTTTAATAAACTGGAAGACTAAAAATTGCATTCACATTAATCATTGGACCAATCTCCTTATAGAATATATTACATTAGAAAAAATTACAGTCTCACATAAAAATATGTCCATCTTTACCAACATCTGTATTCCATTACTTCAATATCCTAATATATTTCTACCGCCCTGAACTAAACCCTCGTCCACACACAACCTTGCTTTCTGTCATTATTAATGTTTTTTTTCTCTTTATTTTAATTTCTTATTTCATTCATTTCATTTCCTCCTCTCTTTAACTCCTAAATTGTGTATGAGTTTTGAATTTGGAAATGAGATGTACATTCAACGCCCAAAGCACTCACACACTGACACCTCACATAATTACATACATATAGAATTAATCTAAGTTTGTGCTTTTGCTTTGTTTTTTTATGTTTATTGTTAAACCAGCTTTAAAGTACTTAGTTTTTTTTTTTTTTAAAGCAATTAATAAAAAAATATAATAAAAAATAATAATAATAACAACTTGTGTATACAATAGCCTACCCTTAAAGGTGCCATAGAGTGTATTGATTCAACATGTTAAATTGTTCTTTGATATCTACATAGTAGATACAGATGTTAACACTTCAATATGTTCCCTCTGCCACCGCAGCAGTAAATGCACCTGCAGCTTTTGACCACTGGGTGGCGCTTTAACCACAGACTTATGCTGCGGTCACACTAGAGTTTGTGCGTGCGAAATTCTGTTGTATGGTGCTGTGAAAAGGGGCGGGATTAAACCAAAAAAAGCGAGCGATTGGTCCATGTTTTAAATTTCTGTCCAGAGAGGTCATGTTTTGATCTTCGATTGGTCTCATGCAATCATGTGATGCGATTTCGCAGGTAAGAATTCACCAAGCTTGAACTTTCCAATGCATTGAACTGCGAAACACGAGCTTGCGTTTCGGGTCTGCCGCATTCGCGTGCGTATGAATGGAAATCTATGGGGAGAAAAGTCTAGTGTGATCGCAGCTTTAGTCAGCTAAAATATCAACACGCAATTTTCAGCTTTGCCTTTTCACAATACTAGATAGGTCAGTACTGTATGTGTACCATATGCACAGGTACTGTATGTGATGTGTTCAATTAAAATATTAGTTTGTTTGGTTGTTTTGGTTTCCTTAGTAATAAACATGCTTTTACACTATACTGTATGTTTTAGAAAAGATGTCTACAATACATGGTGAGAAGCATAGCCCATAGGCTGCAAATATTAAGCAAATATAAGAATTAAGCTTTAAGCCCTTTTTAAGTCTTTATAGTGCCCTATTAAATTGCGTTGGGGTAAAAAGGACGTTCAATTTCTAAATCCTTTAGTTTTATTTAGAATATGAAAAAAATCTCAAAACATGCAAACAAATAAAGAAAACACAGATTGTAATTGCATTGGTTATAACAACACAGGAGAAGATGCGTTTAATAAAAGCTAATCAAATGTCTCTCATTCTGAACAAATAAATTTTTCATAATGTAAAAGGGTTTTGTTACTCACTCAGCATGCACGGTGTAACCGTTTTCAAAGTCTGTCTAATTTGTTTGACTGCAGGCTACAATGTGATATGTAACTTACACTGTAGATTTAAAATAAATAAATAAATAAATAAATAAATAAATAAAATTTTCTACAGAAATAGTTTCATATGCTTATTTAAGCTTGGTTTAGACCACATATTGAATGGGCATGAATATTAATGATCTCCGTCAGTGCCTGATGCTCGCTCACATACACACACAGTGTGATGTACTCCGACATCAACACATGCAAAATAATCATTCTCATCTTTGGTAGGTGGTATAGAAGTGGCTGATTTTAGCTAGATGGAGTGTGTGAGCTATCTTTAAGCCACCAGAGTAACCTATTTTCCTCCCAAGTTGTGTTTTGGATTAAATATGGGCTAAATTATCATTATACTTGACAAAAGAGACTAACAGAGATGCATTTAGCGTTGCATTTTGAAGCTTTAATATACACAAAAACAGACAGAAATTAATAAAGCTCTGATAAACACGAGTTTTCTAAAATGTATTGGCATCCTTTCACAAGAGCGGAGTGATATGACACAATGCATAAATGTGCCTCAAATGCAGGGCAAATTTCACAATATGCACGTTAAACTAATAAAATTTACAATTAAACAGACCTTGTGCCTCTGAGGTGATACCGAATAAATTTGTAATCTTTATATCCCACATATGGTGTTCTGATGATTAGTTAGTGGTCACGCACGGCTTCTGGTTTCACAAAACTGCTCCTTTAGTCTCCCTGCTTCTCCTGTTTGCAAAATAAGAGTCCCACATGCATAGTATGTTTAATACAAGCTTAAAATATAAAAAAAAAAATAGGGAAGAAAACTGTTATAATTTTACTAGAAGATGCTGTGGCCAATAAAATACTGCCTCTGTGGATCATCAGAGTTTGTGTTTTGTCTGATTGGCCTGTTTTCCACAGGATTTTACACTAACAAGATTTACATGAGAGCAAGGAAATAATGGCGTTTGAGGCTCACGGTATGACATTTCTATGTACTAAACTCGCTATGCCTAGGTTTATACAGATTTTCATTCTACTACACCTTTAAAATACTTTATACATTTAAACACATTGTCAAAATCTTCAATGAATTCAGCTAAAAATGGGCCACAAATATGCTGTTCGCTTGACTCGCATTATTATTATCATTAATAATTTAGACCACTGTTTTCAGTGTCGAGTAGTAGGACCTCTACAGTTTAGTCTACTAGACCTGCACATCCCCAATTAAAATGTGTATCTTCAATGCAAATGTAAGTCACTTTGGTTAAAAGCATCTGCCAAATGCATATGAACCATGGATGCTTGGCAACTAAATGAAATAAAAAGCCGAAGTACTTAAAATTGCTAAAACTAAAATAATAATATAATAAATAAATAAAAAAGTTTAATAAAAAAGTACAAAAAATCTAAAGTTAAGTCTGAAAATAAAAGATATAAATAAAAAGTTTAACTGGAAAATAAAAATCACTGAGACAATCATAGACCTGCATAAATGTTTCCTTGGAATTCAACATTTTTCAAGTAATACAAATATTCATTATTTTTAGTTATATTTAGTTAATGTATAATAACCCTAAATGAAAAAGGTTAATAAACTTTATAAGTCTGTCTTAGAAACAATATCACTATTACAGTAATTTTAAGGAATTCTTCTTATTTTTCCAAGTTTTCTAGCAGACAAAATGCTAAAAATAACTATAAAAAAGTATCTTCACTAAATCCCCATAAAAACCCAAACTTTACTTTTGAAACTCTCATCACAAATGTCACCTAGTGATAGTGAAGTTGTCATTCACTTATCATGACCGGACTTAAATTGATGACAGTTCCCAACTTTCACTTGCATATTTTATTACACTGTTACATTTACATATAAGCATCAATGTCTGGTCCTTATTTGCATAAAGCTCAACTCTTCTCAGCCGTGCTACATTTACAGACAGGTCTACATTACATTGGCAGCTTTAACTGAGGTTTCTACCGTTGACAACTGTCAACTCCTATTGAAAACGAATGACTTCAGGTCAGGCTGTCAGTTTAAATCTCTGCTGCGCGCAAACAATCCTCAAGACAGGAGCTGTCACACTGTTGTATAGGTAGGCAGCTCACTAGGTTTTGAAACAGCCTTCATTTCTGTCTTTCCTCATACTGTATGTATGTACCTTTGTGCAGATTCTTGTTGTCCAGTTCAAGACTCTTCAAACGCGAGACCAGTTCGCTCTGATCTTCAGACTTGCTGGCATTCTGACTCTGCAAATCATGGAGAATTCAATATTAGTGGATTAAATCTAATAAAGAGCTGACTGTGTATAAAAAACAAACACACACACAACATGCAGAGTTATGACTGCATGCCAAACAAAACCTCTGTAAACCTCAACCAAAATCCCTTAGGAAATCCTGTGTATGCATTTATAACAAGCCAGTGTTTGAAACATTAAAATTACATTCATTTTCCACTTGAATTTGCATGCGGTTTGCTTTAGTGAGGGCTAAAACTTTGAAACAATGCCTGAAACTCGGTCATGCATGACGTGTGTTCCCCTAATGTTCATAAAAACACCAGTCACACAGAAAACAGGCTGTTTTGTAGATGTCAAGCAGTATCTGTGCGTTTATGATACACACAGCTCCAGGCTCCAGTCGCATGCTTTTCACACAGACGTGAAGCCAAAGCGCCTCACAGCACTTACGCTCTTCCTCTCCCGTGGTTTTGGAGCACGCGTGTGCCCTTTACTACCCTGAAGAGCAGTCTTCACCTGAGGTTCACATTTAACCAGCACAAGCAGAAAACACATCAGAAAAACAGACAACTGTAACACTAGGGGTTTGCTTGATTAAAGTTTAAAAGCAAATTACCATATTTGACTTTGTTATTGCTTCAGTTTAAGGTGGTACATTGGTTAATTTAATATAATTTTAAGTGATTCTCATTATATTATTAAATTCTCATTAAAACACAAACTTTACTTTTGGAAAATCTCATTAGAAGGATGTCATTCACTCATTATCCTGACTTAAAATGATGAAAAGGGTAGACAAGTCATGCTCTTCATGTTCATTAAAAAAAACCACATGAACATCTTCAGTGCCTCTGGATTTACTCAATTTATTAGGCACTGGTAAAATGGCCTGACAACATTTCATGATTCAGTTTATCACTACTTTTGTGTTTGTTCAACATATTCTGCAAGTTGTCTGAGCAGTACAGACACAATTAATTCCTTATTTTATATTATATATATAATATTAAAAACAAAACCTTACAAGGTAACAAAATACAGTATAAAATAAAAAAAAGAATGGTAGACACTTAATTAGGCCACAGTGGCTGAAAATAAAATTATGTTTAGCCGGCAAGGCTTTAATGCACATGAAACTAACACACTTGTGTCATTATGAATAAGTGCAGTGTCCCGCGAGTGTAAACCAAGACAGAGGCGCCAGAATTACAACTGACACAATGTGCTCAAATCCACAGACATTTTAATTATCGACAATCAAAAATAATCATATCACACATCCATGCACCAAATGTTGCTTTTGAAGTTGAACTAGGGCTGCACAATATGCAATAATGATGTAGAGTATTGCGTTTACAATATTTCTTAAGATATAACATTAAATCATTTATTTATGCAATGATATTAAAATAAACAGGTAAAAGCAGGAATGTGATCAGCCGAGGACAAAAAAGGAGGAAGACGAGACCCCGCCCATCCTTAAATAAATAAATATATATATATATGCACGTGTTTTTAAATAATAGAAATAATAATTAAAAAAATTATAATATTCTTGATATACATATTTTTTATTTGCCCCACAAATTTTCATTTATTTTTTGTTTTATCAGTTTAAATGTTTAGCAGTTTAATAGTGACTTAAGTAATATTTAATAGGTTTATACTTTGTACCTCAATGTAGGGACAGATCCACACACTGTCGCTAGATGGCGCCACTAACTCGGTTAGCTTCTTTTGTGTCCACAGAACATAACTTTCCCTGTAATTTAGTCAACACTTTATTCCAACGTGATAAATAAACAACCAGTCAGTCAACAACTCAAACTGTAAAAATATTAAGTCCAGGTGAATTGAGTAGCCTAATATACTTTAACATTCCACCTTGGGAAAAAAAAAAATCATACATCACTAATAAGAGTTTATAACTTCCACTTTCCCTTTCCTTCGGCTTAGTCCCTGATTTTAATAGTTTTAATTAATTATAAAATATATTTTTATAAATTTGTAATATCATCTAAACTTATGATACTTTCAGGTATTAAATTTAAAGTGCTAGGCTGTAGCACTAAATTAATGAAGACATAAGGACAGATGACTTGCAGAGAATAATAACAAATGTGGGTCCTGCAGCTGTATTTATAATGTACAGAGCGCACATGGTCGTGATATGCAATTGTGAGAGCGGAAAGTGCACAGCTGTACGCATTCAAAGCAATTTAATAATCTTGCATATTGTCAGCGGCTTCGTCACATTATTGAACTACACAATATCATTATGTTATATACACAGTAGCCTAGGTAGGTCTACAATTACATCCCTAAAAGACGTCCGGAATAAAGCGAGTCATCTGCTTTGATGACGATGGACACTTCCACCCCCTTCAAAAAAACAAAACAAAAAAAAACCTTTGGACTTTAAATTACAGGGGTCGCACCACTGTGCTCGAAAAATATGGAAATCTATTTTTTCAGATCTAATCAATTTTCAAATCAGACTAAAAAAAACTCAAGGTGCAAACATTTGGTCTTTAAAACACTATGAATGAGTGAAAACCTTAGCAGATATTCTGAATCTGATTGGCTGTTGTCAGTTTCCTCTCTCGTCTCGACTCCACCATTAGTGTTTACTTTCAGCTCTGGGTTCACCTTTGGGCCGCTCCAGCCAATATCAGAACAGCAACTACTGGGGAGGCGGGGTTAAAGACAGCAAGGCCCCATCTGATTAGTTGTTTATCTAAATTTGACCAATGTACTAAAAAAAAAAAAAAAAGTCATCTATCACACATATCTGCAATACGTATATAGCATGTACTATCATCTCAATAACAATATCTTTGCAATATATTGTGCAGCCTTAGTTGAAACATATTTTGTTGTCAGAAATTCTGAAAACATGACACCTTTTTGTTATTTTATAGGACGAACACTGAATTAAATGACTATGATTTTGGCTTGTCTATTGATGCACAAACAACTCATGTAGAGTTTACAGAGAATGGCCTATTACAGGAACAGAAAACTGTGGCTACAATTAACAGTCCAATTCACCAAAACTGGACAGCAGAAGATTAGAAAAAAGGTTGCCTAGTCTGATGAGTCTCGAATTTTGCTGCAAATACAAATTATAGTGTCAGAATTTGGTGCATTTTAAAGTCCATATCAACAGGCTGCAGGTGATTTAATGGTGTGAGGTAGATTTTCTTGGCACACTTTTTGGGATTCTTAATATCAACTAATCATAAATGCAAAACACTAACAATGTTGATTATGTCCATGTTCAATGACCACTGTGAACTCATTTTGCTATGGTGTCTTCAGAATAATGTTCAAATCATCTCAGACTGGTTTCTTGAACATGACAAGAGTTCACTAAACTCAAATGTCCTCCACAGTCACTGGATCTTAATTTATTAGAGCACCATTGGGGTGTGCTGGAGTGGGAAATTTCTATAATGGATGTGTGCAGCCGACAAATTTGGAGCGACTGTCTGATGCGATCATGTCAATATGGACCATAATAATCTCTGAGAAAGTTTTTCAGCTCCTTGTTGAATCAGTGTCATGAAAAAAAATAAAGTCAGATCTGAAAGTTGTACCCAATAAAGTGGCCGGTAACACTTTTAAAAATAACGGTCCATTAGTTTATGCATTTACTAACATGAACAATCATATACAGCATTTATTAGTGAATAATTAAAATCAAGAGTTAAAGACACTAAAGACATTTGTTAAAACAGTTGAGTTAACATGAACAACTATATTTTTATTATAGATGAATATATACTGTAGTAAATGTATTGTTCATTGGTTGTTCATGCAAGTAAATACATTTACTAATGAACCATTATTTTAAAGCATTACCAAGAAATCTTAGAATACAATAGTTTTAGAGATATATTTATATTTGCTCAAATAGCAAATCAAATCAAAAACTACACCACAAATGTGTTGCATGGCTTGAATCAGAGTCAGACCCAGAACAGCCATTGAAAGCAAAGGCCACAAACAAACACAAACATCCTCAGGCAACTGCAAAGCAACCTGCTTCCTCTTACAATATTAACAATGACAGATGAACACAAGACTGAGAAAGGCAGAGCGCAGGACATGCACAGCAAAAAGCACAGCACAAACAACTGAAGACGTCACCATGAGGAGATCAAGCTAGATCCATTTGCGCGACAGGACAGTTTGCTACAGCATATTTGGTGCACGCAGTTGGATTATGTAAAGTCTTTGAGAATTTCGGATTTTTATCAAAGCTTTTTATCACTGAATTTCTTTGAAGTCCAGTAAGCATATTCATCTAATCAGATCAGAGGCGTCAAGTAACTGTTGACAGAAAACCCAAATACTGCAGCATCAGTAAGAAGAGGCCGTGGGAACAAGGGAAAATTTATGGAGTCTTTCAAATATTACAGCAGTATATTAAAAAAAAATTGTATAATTTTAGGATTTTAACATGACAATTGGATGAATCTATATAACCCAATTGGATGGAACTATAACATAAGACTTTTGGTTCAAATTGACAGTGCACACTTCCTTGTTCTAAAAGCAGGTGTACATCGTGCAAATTCTGATGGTTGGAAGATCGTATGTCTATGCACACATCACAAGTGCGTTAATGTAAAAATCATTTGAACGCAGTGATATACGACACGATTTAATGACCTGGAGAATTAGCTTTGCCATTGAATTAGCTTTCAGAGCCACACTCCCTTTCGCTTCTTTCTCTTTCTCATGAGAGCTTAATAATGATACAAGCCATGAACCTGTGCTACACAAAGGTTATTTTTCCAGCACCGAGAAACTAGGGCAACAGGTCACACCGTGTGATGTGTGTGAATTATAAACCCTAGTGCACATTAAACTATTATTTCTTACAACCCTGTCATGCATGACACAACATACAGGGCTCAGTCAGTACGTTTACATGGACACCAATACTCAGATTTTAATAGGATTAAGACAATATTCTGAATAAGAGTTTGCCATGTAAAGAGAGATTTTTGATGACCTTAATCCGACTAAAGTCATAATCATAGTAAACAAACCCAACCTCACAGTAACCTGTTGTGTTTTATTTATACCTACTTGGTCAAATCAGTTTACTGCATGACCAATGGGCCAAAATCCTCAAAATATAATACGTTTTCAAAACAACCCAAAGAGTTTAAATTTTTTTTGACAGAACAAAACCAACTAAAGTTTTATGATTCACATTTCTCAAACATTCTTTTTTTTTACCTGAGTGTCAGTATAATTATATACTGTGTATATAGTATAATTAAAGTATAATTAACCAAAAAAAAAAGACAAGTTTGCTGTAGAGATTTTGGGGTAATAACTCAAACTACAATATAAATAAATAAAACTAATTTTGTAAATAATAATTTATCTACATTTTAGTGTGCATGTACAGAATCAATAATAGAGTACAGTATCAAATTTGTGCTTAAACGATAATAATTTATATTTCAATCCAAAACTAAGAAAACTAAATCCAGCACTCCGAATGATTTACAGCTCCTAAACACTGAACATGGGTTGGTAATCTGCATGTACAGTTTACTAATCCATAACTACAGCTGATTTAGTTCTCTTGGCCAGGGGCACAGAGGGGGCTCTGTAAACATGCTAAAATAGCACTGGGATATTTTTGGAGGCTGTGTGTTTGTACTGTAGCTCCAGTCTTGTAAGTGATCAGCAGAAGCTCATCTAAAAACGGTCCTGTTAATTCCACCTCCAGCTTCATTAAAGTGTCATAAAGTAGAATAAAACCAAACTGGCCCCATGCAGGACGACAGCCAGTAATCACTAGTTAAGTGCATTTCTGAAGAAGATTACAGTACAAAATTCAGGATGCTCCAAAAAATGATTAATATCAAGGGTTGAGATTATGATGAGTTGTCGGTCATATTTTTAGGGGCAGTACTCACTCCGGCAAGGGATTGCTGGATATTCTGTCGGGCTTTAGCAATGTCCTGCAGGATGGCACTAGCTTCTCTCTCCTGGAAGGGTACAGCGGGGTAAAAAGGCCCATGTCAAACAAACTAGCAAGAGGCAGAGAGAGAGTGAGCGTGCAAGCAAGCAAACAAACAAACACAGGTGCATACAGAAGAGCTGTCAGTGCGGAAAAAGAAAAAGCAGACACCTGGAAAAACAGATGATAGACAGACATACAGCAGCTGAGTAAACATAAATTCTCACCTCACCGTTAGGATTCAGTCACACACATTCATAGGGTGAACGGCATTGCGATGCAGACAAAGATGATTTGGTATCGGCTCAATAATAGACCATACCCAATTATGATCTGCTGATGGTTTTCTAACATACTTTGGTACATGCCATGTAGAGTAGCATACTATTGGCAAAAAGCATGGTCGAGTAATTAAAAATGCTCCAACCATTTTAAAAGCCTACATCTGGGCACATTTTGCTACTCGTGAGTTTGTTGGGAAAGTCTTTCACTGACACTGAGGGTACATTACAACCAGGGCTTGACATTAACTTTTTTGATCACCAGCCACTGTGGCTAGCAGTTGTCCAACATTACTAGCCACTCACCATTTTCACTAGCCACAATTTTGTTGTTGGGAAAATATATTTTATATGCATACATTTGAGGTGTTAAAATTACTTGATTTAGATTTTGTGTTATGTCCATATGCCTCCTCATTCATTTAACTTTTTTGTGTGTGTTGTGTATGAGCTTGCTTAATGTGCATGAGCAAATGGGTTGTGATTTCATAGTGTTTCACTACAATTAGTTTTCAGGGCTCAAAATAAAGGATTTACCAAACTGATCTCTGACCACACCAAAAATAAATAATTTCTTAGCCACAAATTTTAAACAATGTGTCAAAACAAATAAAATATAGCTGTATACATGTACTTTTTATTAAAAAACAAAAAAAACAATTGACATTTAAAAATTTATTATTGTCATACATCTAAAACTATGCACAGTAATCGGTCCTGACTAAAGGTCTCAGATCACCAGTTAACTACACATAAATGGGGAGTTAATCTCCTATTAAATCAATGTTATTGTAAGAAATGATAATTAAACAATATTAACAAAAATAAACAAAAATAACTAAGCAAAAGAAAGCAGGTGAAAAACATACCGTGTGTGATAATGAAAGGATGGTCACGTGCACAGTTAACATTAGGCCCATTAATAATTTGTTCAAAGAATGGTTAAAGCGAAAGCAGCAACCGCTGCTGCTGCTTACCAAAAGACATTTAAAAAATATATATATATTAAATATAAATAAATAAATAAATAAATAAATAAATCGGGAGCTCTTGAGAGCAGCAGGGCTGTGAGTGCACGAGCATCACTTTTTGTCCAGTCTATTTCAAAAAGAACCAATCATACCAGCAGTTGCGTTTTCAGGCACGGTTGCTTCACGCAAGGAAACGGGAGCGCGCAAGCTTTTTAAACAGTCGCACGCAAAAAAAAAAATCTTCACTAAGTCTTCACCAAAATAGCAAATCACTTTCTTTTCAAACAATTATATTTGATTTACCAAAGTCACACGTGTCAATTTCACATCTGTCACATCCATAATGAAACTTTTTCCTTATAAAATGCAAAAATGTAAACTAAAATAAAATCAATCATGTTTTTTCTATAGTGGGCAACTCTTATCCTTTTGATTAGCATTGTTTTTGGGTTGTGCAGTTTGATTCACAGAATTTCTACAAAGTATGTTGTATACTGTAAACTCGCTAACTTTTTTGGTCATATCCATAACGCATGTTTATTTTCCTCATTTAAAATATTAAAAATGTTTACAGATTGATATGCTTCTGATCCCATAACTCTGTGGTTAGTTGTTTTGGAAAATATAAACAGATGTTTCAATATAATGTTAACATATACTTTCTATGTGAATTTATGTTTTAAGATTTGACTGCAAATGTCACATCCATAACGCTGGAATTGCTCTTCTGCATTTTGTCTTCTGTTACTCTGACAATAATACTTCCGAAATGCTAGCAGGCAGTGGGGTTGTACAACGGAAATGCATGCAAAGCTAACTTACTGTACAAGTAGCTAAAACTCGCTCATTCAGAGGCAGGAATCAGGCGGACGTGCAACAACTTTAATTATAAACAAAACAAAAGTATCCATCTGGAGCTCCTCCTCGGGACTTGACACTTGTTCATCTTGACCCTCTTCCATGGCTCTCGGTCCCGCCCACACTCGTCAACACTACCAGGCCAACCAGCTCTTATGCTACACGTCACATTATTTTTTTGTGAGGTGTGGTCAGGGTCCATGTGTCAGGTAAAGGCAAACACGCAAAGGCACCGCCAGACTACTCATGCGCACTTGATGCAGAAGTATAAACTGGCCTCAAGGGCACACTTGTAAAAAATAAAAAACAAAAATAAAATCTCTCCCACTGAGCAAAAGAACATAACGCTGAACATGTGTTATTGCTTACTTGACGTTTGATATATTTAGAAAGAGTTTATTTTTTTTGACCAGGTAAAATGTAAAGTTTAACTTAAAGGTGGAAAACAAATACCTGAGGTAAGAGATTTCATTAAGAGCGTTGCAACAAACTTCTTATCTGAGAGTTACCCAAGTGCCTTTACTAAGCGTTTCACTGTAGTTTCAGGCAACATACCGCAATGTGCACCACGGTTGCTATTGCTATGTAAACAGATCGTAACAAACCAGGATGGCTTGGCTGTGTCCGAAATCGCATACTTTCATACTATATAGTACGCTAAAAACAGTATGCGAGCCGAGTTGTATGTCCGAAATCATAGAATTCGAAAAACAGTATGCGAGAAGTACCCGGATGACCTACTACTTCTGGCAAGATTCTGAAGTGCGCATCCAATGCACTCTACACTATCCCATGATGCACTGCGAGAGAATTCATGAATGGAAGTGAAGTGACGCAGCTGTCACGGGTAGGTCACTAGACCATGACAAAATGGCAGATGTACTACGTCCGAGTTCCATTCATACTTCTCACATTCATACTGTATAGAACGTACTTTTCTAACGGTCGAGTAGTACATTTAAATTCAAAAGCAGTACCTACTGAGGTTTTATAAAATTATTTATCTATGTTTTGTTTTTGTTTTTTTACAATCCTGCAAGTCTTTTCTCTAAAACATTTTTATTTGGGTGAGAATGCTTCACTTTGAGTGTCATTTGCTCATTTAAAGGAGCCATTTTGGCCCCTTAAATTTGTTAAGGGAAATTGGTTACTAAGGACTTTGTAGCAACAGCTAAGGGAACACTTAGATCGTTATGGCAGCCACATCATCAGGATCATTATTATACTTAATGTCAGCCTTATATTTATATATAAACCCTTAAGTTGACCCTCAGGTTTTTGTTCTTGCAACCCAAGTTTTATTAAGGGTACTTTCAAACTAAGGAATTTCATAGCTTAAGAACTTTCCTGCAACTAGGCCCTGTTCATTTTTTTTTTTACTGCTTGTATTTAACGAAAAAAATATATAATTGTATACATGGGAAAGAAAAAATTGAGGATGGAGTGTATTGTCAATGCTAACGCTGTGACGGTGACAATTTTTTACTACCGCAGTGGGAAGTCACCATCAACCGCCGGTGTTGCGGTGGTGGTGGGGGGTTGGGTCAATTATGCTGTAAAATAATCTGTGACAGAAGTTCACTCAAAAGTGAAAATTCTTTCCATCATTAATTACTAACACTTCTGTCATTTCAACGTTCAGAACACAAATTTAGATATTTTATAATATGAAAAAGCTATTAAATTATGAAAATTGTTAAATTAAAGCAATAGTCCAGAGATCTGGTCCCCGCGTCAGTTCAGGGTTCGCCTGTATATAAGCCTTTAAAACGCGCATGCGGCGGCGGAGGCGCACTCTAAACTCACACGGGAGAAAACTGCATTAGGATGACATGAAGGCGAGCAGCCTAATTCATTTCATGTTTGGAAGACTAATTCTTTAAATACAACTCTTTTGAGCTCTAAAGGGAAAAAAAACGCTAAAGAAATTTGCCGTTAAATTAATTTTAGCAGAGACGCAACATGCCAATCATTTTCACATTAGTTATTTAGTAGGGGATTAATATTAGGGTACCCTACTAAAAATGTATAGTTGGACACTGCACAGTCCTACAGTAGTCTACAATATAATTAATATTATAATTTATTATTATTAATATTATTAAAACTAAGCTATAAAATTGACAAAACGCAAAACCCTTTTTAATGTTTGCTTTCATTTTGACATGGCTAAAGCGCAGTTTTACAGTTGTGAAAAGAAACATCCCATTATGCAGCAGCATTCTCAAGTTAGGACACTTAATAAATGCCTTTTGAGTTTAAAGATGATCGGCCTGCGAAGTCAAGTTTACAGTGTTATAAATGAAATAGGTATATAGTGCATTGAGTAAGTGGATTTGCGGTGGTAGGTAGGCTGAGTGATAATTTAGGGTAGACAGGCTCATTCATGTTGTTTGAAATAAAACGGAAATAAATAAGGAGAATAAAATATAATTTAAACCACTCGTCTGGCGCTGAAGCCATGCTTCGTCTGCGTTAATAAACAGTATCGTTGCATTACCTTCATTGATAAAATCAGTAATAGCGAAACTGTGCATATTATTATTATTATTACTACTATAAAAAGTATATTACTGGACTAAGTCCGTATAACTTAAGCAGTAATGCAAAGTAATAAATAAGTGAATAAATAGCCTGAATGAAAGGAACAAGAGGGACCAAAATCGTCAATGTCTCCCATTTATCACTTTCTCTTTTTTATCTGCCCATTTTTGGAAAGGTCTCTGCGATACCTGGCTGACTAGCTGCGCGTTTGCGTTCAGAAGACAGGAGTTGATTATACGTGGCTGGGTGACATGACCGGAGATGGCTGTGGAGATTCGACGTGTTTGCCCATTTAACACTTTTTTTTTTTTTTTTTTTTAAACAAACCCTACAAATAGCTTCTTTTATTTATTGGTTCACCTTTCTCGTTCAGCACAAATCCAAAATGTTCCCAGATTGGCGATGTAACATTTGTTTTCAAACCAGATTCATGGCTGAACTTGAACTTGCTGAATCGCGCCTAACGTTATATTCTAACAGAAATGCAATACTTTGCAACATAACGGAAATTTCAGTGCGTGACGTCACGTACTACCGCCGGTGGCATGGACAACCGTTGACGCGGTTGTCTCGGTGACCGTCACAGCCCTAGTCAATGCATTGTGATATTGGATTGAACCAAATCGATGACATAAGCGTAATCAAACCTAACCGTGAGGCCAGTGTAAGTTCACACCCCTACTCGCTCATTAAGACAGCACCTTATTAAACAGCCAGTACATGTGTCACAACCCAAATAAAGATTTACACCCTGAAACAGTGTCAGTGGGGTTAATACTATACATCTAGGGCTCTAGATGGCAGTACCTGAGATGTCTGAGGGATGCCGTTTGACCCCTCGTAGAAGCATCTTTCAGCCTCGTCGTATCTGGACTTGTCAAACCAGATGTTCTCCTGGGCGAGTCCCTGAAGTCCACTCATTGTGATGCTAAGAACATGAAAAAAGGAGACGTAAGAGTCAGAATTTAAAAAAAAATTGAATTACAAACAAAAGAAACAGAATTCAAATGCAAGTCTTCAATGACCTTTAAAGGTTATTCATTCGGGAGTGCATCACAAAAGCATTAAATTCATAAGCAACAGTAAATTAAGGCGAGCAAGCCAAGCTCCATCCATATGTGCCACATATATTTGCTTTTTATGCATTTCCATATATTTTAGACATTTAATAATACAGGCTCTATTGAATTTGGATCGTTATAATTGTCAGCTACATTATTCTAGAAAAGTGTTTCAGATTTTCCTAAAACAATCTCTGAATCTCCAAAAAGCATTTTGCCATCTAATTTTGGTGTGTTTGGTCGCACAAATGACCCAAGCACAGACATGACAGAAAATAACCAAATAATAATATTTACTGATATTGCCCTTTCACAATATATAAAAAAGTTAAAAAAAAAAAAAAACACCAAGAAAGTTAAAAGTACATAATGTGCTGCTGAAAAAAAGTGAAACTTTTTTTTTGTTAATATTTATTGCACAAATTAACCACAGGTTTATACAAAAATCTCTAGATTTAATTCCCATGGTATTTAGTCATTACAGAAAGTGTGTTAAGAAAATAACTAGTGTATTTGCTTTTGACTGTAAAATCTAAAGTGAAATGTATTTAATCTTAAAGCATGTGAAAGACATTTGTGAAAAGGACTTTTTCACTACTGCTTATTTTTTACCTTCTTTATCCTTCTAGTTTTGGCCATGAATATATAAAAATCTATACTAAACATATTACCCTTTGAACAACTGTATGCCAGACTAGCTTTCTAAAGCAGCAAAAAAAAAAAATCTACTATACAGATCTTTCTTTCACACTGATTTTGTCGAGCAGTCATTTGGAGTTATTGTCAAAGTCCCTTCAACCACTTTTTTTTTTGCTGACAAGCTGCAGACAACAGGACAGACTTTGTGCACCAAAAGCCCATGGATTAGTTTCACACCATTCAACTTCCGCCCAACAGCCAATGGTGACACAAACCAGGTTGAGGCTTTTGAAAATGGAAAAAATATTTAATACGGTCCACAAACAATTTAAATAAAACTCACAAAACACACAGTTCAATAAGTGAGAGGTAGTTTCTTCCAAGTCAACTGTCCCATGCCCCTAAACTAGCCATACTTGTCCCTTTTTTGAGGGGAGCGTTCGGTTTCAGAGAAGACCCTCTTCCTGCTACTTTTTGGGAGCTGTCGATCCTTCTGGGGTTCAGATGATGAGCGGTGATGGGTCGAACCCCGCTGCAGTTGGCGTGACACATAGGAACGGGTGTGCGTTTGGTTGTCCTCATCTTGGGATTGTTGCGCACCGTTGCGTTTAGCCCTGAAGACCAGGGTGCGAGGAATACGGTCTTTTGGGGAGGATGAAACCGGAGGAATGCCCGCCCCGGCGCTCAACAAGTTTTGATAGTCATCATTGGCCTGCTCATACAAGTTGCGATTGAACCAGACCTTCTCTCCTTTATTTCCCTGAGAGCTCAGATCATGATGGGAATGAGCTTCTTCTTCAGAACCTTGATTTTCAGACCTGGATGAACGAGTGCATTTTCTCCTTCCGTCATTGGAATTTGGCAGATTTCTTGTCTGTTCTTGTCTAGTTTCTTCTTTGGCTCGAGGCCTTCGCTGGTTCTCCATTCTCCTCTAGCTAGTTACAGCATATAAAAGGAAAAACAAAAAAATAGGTAGATGCTAAAGAATTAGTCGGAGATGAGGTTAGATGCAGTAAACAAGGCCAGAGGTGATAACAACCAAGAGCATCAAGAAGCCTTGAAGAACAGCCAGTTCATATCAGCAAAAGACAGTTCATGAAGGAAAGGTTTAGACAGAATTAGTGGACTTTTCTAAATCAGATCTAAAAAAAATAAAAAATTACTAACCTATAAAAGCCAAGCAACAAGAATACACAACAAACAAATGAAAGTTTGCATTCTGGGAATATTCAACAAGTCACACAAAATCAGTCAAATGCCAAAAAAAAAAACATGCAGATCCACGTAAACAAGAGCATTTTAACACGGACAAAATGGAATTGCATTTGAGGCATGCTGTTAATTTCCAAACACATTTTTAACTAAGAAATCAAAGCATAATTGGTGTCTGACCAACAACTGAATCCACAGAACAAAATTACAAATAACAGAAACGTACACACAATCCCACAACCAGAAACTATCCTGAGCTGCCATGGGAAATTAATACACAACTGACCATCTCATTCAACTTGAATAGCCAATAATAAGCCATGGGAATCTGCCAGAAAGGACTAACAGACCTGTACTAAACTGCCAAACCTTGATTGAACTGGAAATCTATATCAACAGTTGAACCACTGGCTATGCAATCTGCCACAAATATGATATGTTGTTGTGTGTATAAATGCAACAATCGAATTGAAAAGTTGCCAAACTATTCAATTAACATTCTTCAATGCTGTGTTACACAAAAATCAACCACTAACTTAACACAAAATGAAAATGTGGCAAAGTTAAGGTATAATCTTTGGAATACAAAGCTAAGATATTTTAGGTGAAATATGAGTGTTACCTTATCCTTTATAAATCGTAAGGTTCCTGGCTAAAAAAACAAAACAAAAAAACACTCAAAACAGACTACTGAGCATATCCTTAAACAGCGCTCGTTTGCCATTGTGTTCACGTACTCAAAAGAAATGACCGTGATTGGCCGTGAAGGTCATCAGTTCACCAAACTCACCGCTGTTTACTGAGTGTAACCACAGATACAGGGACACTGGAGCATTTCAAAGTTGATCAGCTGGTTTGTCTATAAGCTGACATACGAACGATCCGCTGATGAACCGAGGCATTGAAACACTCCAGTGTCCCTGTATCTGTGGTTACACTCTGTAAACAGCGGTGAGTTCGGTGAACTGATGACCTTCACGGCCAATCACAGTCATTTCTGTTGAGCATGTGAAGACAAAGGCAAATCAGCGCTGTTTAAGAACGTGCTCAGTAGTGCTCAAATGTCAGCAGGAAATGGACGTTTTTAAAACTTCAGTATCGATTGGTACTGAACTCCAGTATTGTAAAACCCTACTGTTAGGTTGTAATAACTCTCCCCAAACCCTTTTCCTGATCTTTCTGAATGCAATGCCTCCTTTACTACATCCAATCAGCTCACGGTAGAAAAAACAAATCCCACCCACTGCTTTCTCATTAAATATTCTGTAGGAGCTGCGTCACAACACAAAAAAAAGAAAAGAAAAAAAAAAAAAAAAAACTGTTGCAGCTTCCAGTTCATGCGGACTTTAAGAATCACACATATAGATGAACTAAACCCTAAACAACCTGTCGCTAAGCAGGTAATGGTCAGAGCATGGGTTGCTACGGCAACCCATCAGCTAATTTTTTTTTTTTTTTTAAACAAAGCTAAAGGTTATCAGCTTACATAACCTTAAAATTATCCAGCAATGTCAGATAACCTTCTTTCTGGAATACTCAGACAAGCACACCTCAGTCATTTTATTTTTCATAGAACCATATTTTTCATGTGTACAAGGGCCATTTTGACAGCGCTGCCTTGTCTGTACGCACAACTTTTCAAGCAAAAGATAATGTCAATAAATACTCAAAAAAGGAGAAATGATTTAGTATACTTTTGCCGTGTAAACAGATGCAGAAGCCAAACTACTAACAGTTCAATCCAAAACACACCATGGGGTGCATTTCCACACTCACCTGCTGAGATGTTCAGAGAAAACAAACGATGACAGAACCTTTTCCCTTTAACAATGGGTATTCAAATATTAGGAGAGGATCACAAAGCCCTAACTTGTCTTTTGTGGATCACTGGTTCAGTTATACAGAGGCAAGAATGGGTTGTAGGAATGTAAAATTATTTTAACTAAACTCTTATGAAATGTATTGTGAAAGTGTGAAATTACAAAGGCTGCGCTACAGTAAACATACTATCACTCACTATAGTTGTTGTATTACCATAGCTGCTATAGAATTAGAGCTGAAACTTAATCAAATTATTCAATTTAATCAATTACAAAAACAATCGATTAAATTTGTAGTAATTAACGCTTCATTTTTTTTTTTCAATGAACGCATCACTTAATGTCTGTAAAACATTTATCTGATTTGCTTCTTATATTCATTTTAAGCAATATGCAGCTTGTTTTTCTTTTATCCTCCAATTACATTATTAGTGTAATTTCTGGTGAAATAAAAAAAAATTT
>CAIGQV010018314.1:1126450-1138249 GCA_903798115.1 Danio jaintianensis | reverse complement strand
ATACATACATATACATATATATATATATATATATATATATATATGTATATGTATGTATGTATGTATGTGTGTGTGTGTGTGTGTGTGTGTGTGTGCGCGTCTGTGTGTGTTTGTGCCAGTCTGTGATTGACTTTTTAATGCTGTTGCATTTCAGTCAAAAGATTTTATCTTATTGATCGATCGATTACAGTTGTAGATTAATTGATTATTAAAATCATCAATAGCTGCAGCCCTATAGAATTGCCACAAAAGAATAACAAATATTTTACTATAGTATTTTTCAAAAAAGGACTACTATATTTCTAAATTACTGTCATCTCCAATAAGAAACTAAAAAGTTTACATAAAGTATTGCTTAAATTGGATACATAGAAAGCTATTACAAGTGGATCTGACTCAATTTATCACCAAATGAAATACGTCAGTTTTATTTACACAAAGTGGGGTCAACTGAGAACTGTAACTTAGACAGCAGACTTTGACAGTAAATAAACCAGGGGAACGAGTCTAACCCAGATTTCAACCAGCAGAGACCTGTTGGTCAGATTATATGACACACAGATCAATTACGTATGCTTCATGCGACCCTCCCTGTTTATGAACACACGAAATACAAACTACAAACTCCGTGCGTGCTGTCAGTGTCAACTCCAGATGCTTCACTACAGTTGCATAAACCCATGAAACTCCTCAAACATGGGTTTTATTCACGTCTAACACACTGTATGAGTAATGCAATAATGCGTGCGCTCAAGTTCAGGGAGGTTTACATTCTGCAGCGGATTAAACTCAGATGAGTTTCACACGCAGCCACGTGGCGCGACACGCACATATTAACTCTTCAGTAACAGCACGATACAGGTGAAATATGTTTTTCAATATCGTGTTAGTGGAAACTCTAGTTTTACTTACTTTTGTAGAGTTTGATAAGTGACAAGCGGTTCGAGTTGAACTTCTCCGCCGGACTCCCTGACAGAAAGAGAGTGAGGAAGCCGGGAAACACGAACTTATAGCTGACAGAGGGGTTTCGTGTTAGATGTCATTATTCATACGAAACAATAAAACGCAGTATAGACAGTTTTAGCATTATAATATGACTGTATATAGTAAAACAACTACATAACATTCTTATACATGATATACACTATGTATGTCTTTGTCAAAACGCGGGTAGTTTATGTACATCTCCCCCAGCAGAGAACAGGTGGTACGTTCTGTTACGTTGCAACGAAACATTCCGTCCTCGTGCCTGACCAACAGCTGCACATTTACTACAGTTATGTACGAAGATTGTTTATCGGCTTTATTTGAGATTATTATTTACATAAGTTAAAACATTTGACACACATTTTGGCATCTCAGCTTTATTAGTATATCTTTCTTTAATAGTCTTATGTGTATGACTGCATAAAAAAGTATTTCGTGAAATGAAATCTAATTTGTTGTTGTTAAATACATTATATAGACTTATAAAAAAACACTTTATCAATATTATTTTAGATTTTGAAGTCCTGATTGTTTTAGACTATAAATTACATTTAGACTGTAATAAAATGGATAAACAGAGACCTACAATAAACTCGTGTTTGGTAAACTGAAGTTGCGTTGAGCAGTTTGAGTACTGTAATTTTCCCACTTTATGAAAGTTTTGTTGGTTTTTATCTATTTTCATACAATCTACGGTTTCCACTATAGCCTTCATGAAATTGGCTGGAAATAAAATAGTAGTTTGGTATGTATCAGCTGATTGTTTTCGTAATAAAGGTTTATTTTAATCATTACAGCGCCGTAATGCTAACACCAAACCTTTCTTTCAGTTTTCTTAAAGATACAGTCTTACCAGGAGTGGGGTTTGAACCCACGAGGACATTTGTCCATTGGATCTTAAGTCCAACGTCTTAACCACTCGGCCATCCTGGTTGCACGTAATTACATTTTCATCAAATGGTTCCAAATCTAAAAGCTAAATGTAAGTGACAACATTAATGTTACTGATACTTTTATTTCAGTAAGTTGATGAACTTCCAACTGAAACAGAAAATTGAGTACGGGCAGGGTTTTCAATTTGCAGATCATTCCCTCATAGCAAACTAATGGTAAGAGGGGCGGGGTTAAGATTATTGTGGCTGAAACCGTGGTCAACAGAGAAGGACCGCCTCTCTTGATTGAAGATTACCAAAATTAGATTTTTCAGTGGATTCATTTGCACAAATAAATTGTTCACCTAAAGAATAACAATGTGAACGAGGAAAATAAACATTGTACAGTTTTATTTTACATGGACATGATGAAATATATAGGCTGTCGGCAGTCATATTGGTGTCAGCCATTAATGCATGTTTTTAATGTTTTCCATATTGACTGATAAGAAAATGAATTATCAGCTAATGATTTTCCCAGTGATGGGTTGCGGCTGGAAGGGCATCCGCTGCGTAAAACATGCTGGATAAGTTGGCGGTTCATTCCGCTGTGGTGACCCCTGATGAATAAAGGGACTAAGCCGAAAAGAAAATGAATGAATTAATTAATTTATGATCTGAAGACTGAAAACAAGATATCAGCAGTGTGGGAGTTTTCAGAGAGAAAAGAAGATGACTTAAGAATTGCAATTTGTAAGTGATTTTGGGAAAAAAATATCTAGATGTTTCTTCAAAGTTTTTCCGCAATTAAGGTTATAAAATAAAACCAGTTTTCCGCTATATTTGTTAGCACTATGTTTTTGTAATCACGTTCATTCATTCATTCATTCATTTTCTTTTCGGCTTAGTCCCTTTATTAATCTGGGGTCGCCGCAGCGGAATGAACCGCCAACTTATCCAGCATATGTTTTACGCAGCGGATGCCCTTCCAGCTGCAACCCATACACAGTCATTCACTACAGACAATTTCGCTTATCCAATTCACCTGTACCGCATGTCTTTGGACTTGTGGAGGAAACCGGAGCACCCGGAGGAAACCCACGCGAACACGGGGAGAACATGCAAGTAATCAGGTTCCAAAATTGTATATCAAAGTTTGTGCTATTGGCCTATATGCTATCGGTTATCTGCTTCCAAGTATAAAGACCTGCCAGTTATTGTTTCTTTCAAAATTTCAATATCTTTCCATCCCCAGTGGTACCATATATTATGTATTTGAGCAAAGCTCCTTGTTATTCATGTAATAAAGTATGACTGACTCCTGCTGACCTTTATCTGTCAAAGAAACGTTTCTCATGCAGGAGAAACACTGATGAATTCATACATAACAATAATGTCCCTTAGCTGATCTGAATTCATTGTAAACCACTGTGTTTTGGGGTTTATTGCTTTTATCATATTTTGTCTATTTGGTTGTGGATGTTATCTTCACAGGCTTGCTCAGTTGTCTTTGCAAAGCTGCTTTGGAACAGTTTGTAATGTCAAAGTAGCTATAGAAATCAATTAAAATGTAAAGTCTGACTATTTTTCTCTGGCTATTTTCATTTTCCTGTACCTAGTAAATTATGAAAGGTTAACAGGTCAAGTGTCTCACCAACTAGAACAATGTTTCACTGTTAGCAGGTCTGTCCTTTGATTGCATGATTGAACTCAAGTATGTAGATCCTAATTTATATTAGTCAGTTGCAGTTTTACCATTTCATGATTTTAGCCCATGTAATTTCCTTTTATTGGGGCGACACGGTGGGTAGCGCTGTCGCCTCACAGCAAGAAGGTCGCTGGTTCGAGCCCCGGCTGGATCAGTTGGCATTTCTGTGTGGAGTTTGCATGTTCTCCCCTTGTTGGCATGGGTTTTCTCCGGGTGCTCCGGTTTCCCCCACAGTCCAAAGACATGTGCTGTAGGTGAATTGGGTAAGCTAAGTTGTCCGTAGTGTATGTGTGTATGTCCTGGTCCTACAGGTTTGGGGTTGAGCGTTGGGCTAACAACCCACCTCATATAAAAAAAAAAACTAGATGTTACAAAGCACCAATATGGTGTGGCTAAATATCAGCTTCGATATAAAATGGCCCTGGGAGTAAGTCATTTCCTTCTATTATCAATCTGGTCATCAATCTTTGGATGCACTCTCAAACATTTTCTCTTTGTTATCAGGTTTTTCAGTAACACCCCTGTCTTACAGCATATTGATAAGGACCAAATCATTTAATCAATGCAATTTATTCTATTCATTGATTTATCAAATGGGAATATAATTCAAAGCATGTTTTAAACCAGTAAGTTTTCTGCATATTAAAGGTTCTACCAGGAGTGGGGTTCGAACCCACGAGGACATTTGTCCATTGGATCTTAAGTCCAACGCCTTAACCACTCGGCCATCCTGGTCTGTATTAAGCATTTACATAAACACCATCCAGACATACATCAGTGAAATGGAAATGCAGTAAAAAGCAATTAGCTGCTTTAAAAAAGTGAGTAAACCTGTTGCCTTAAAAGTGACAAGTTGACATCTCATTAAAAACTGAGTAAACCCATTGTAACTTGGAAGTGTTAAGTTGACATAATTATGAACACAAGTCATTTAATTAATCATTTTAAGGTAATGGATTTACTCACAACTAATCACTTTAAAAGAACCTAGTTTACTCACTTTTGTTAAGTCAACAAATCACTTTTTAATTTTCTGACTCTTTTATCATCCCAAAGATCCATCATCTGAGCATTGACCTTATTCTGAAAAGCAGAAGTCAGCTTTTTCTGCAGTTGTTTTAGAACTTTGGATTCATTTCCCAGTGAAAAAAACGGCTTAAACTTGCCCTCGTTGGCTGTTAAACCAGGCTTTTGTATGGGTTTTGGCGACAAGGTGATTTACTGGTAAAGCAGGCTAGCTTTATATATGTTCTCATCAACCTGGTTTTAGTTGGTCATTCCAGCTGGTCTCCCAGCCTGATCAAGCTAAGACCTGAAAGCCTGGAAGTGGCTAAAACCAGTCTGGAAGAGGCCAAAACCCCTCTAAAACCAGCCTGCTCAACCAGCTAAAACCGGCCAAACAGCTTAGACTGGTTTAAGCTGTTTTGTCTTTTGTTCTGTTTCAGCAAGGTTGACTCTGGGGAAATGACTAGGAATTTCAAATGGCAGTAAATGACCAAACTACTTGCTACAAACAACAATACATAAAAAACATGACAATACATTAAAAATAAAATAATATAATGAGAAAATACAAGCATAAAACATAAAGCAGCAAAATCAGCTGTTTTGTACAGCTAAAGATCAATGGAAGTTAATAAGAACAGAAGTCTCAAGCCAACATGGTTCCAATGACTGCACCCGCTCGTATGAAAGAATAAGGTTAATACTGTTTATAAGTGCACTTTTTTTTTTCCCCCAGCAAGTTTTCTGCATATTAAAGTCTCTACCAGGAGTGGGGTTTGAACTCATGCAGACATTTGTCCATTGAATCTTAAATCCAACGCCTAAACCACTCAGCCATCCTGGTCTGAAACAAGATATTTAGATCTCTCAAATACTACCACCTCTATCAATACTAGGACAAATAAAGACAAAATCAACTAAACTGACTAAAAATATTAAGTTAAACTTTGTATAATTTACACAATTTAGTTGAAACCTGATTAACTTATTAAAATAAAGCAACATAAAAATATTTGTCTTGACCTTTTTACAGTGAATGCCTAAACCACTCAGCCATCCTGGTCCAACATGGAATATTATACAGCCGTCTTTCAAACATAGAGTACTCTATCTGTAAACAATCATCTTAGCATATTGATAAGGACAAAGTCAATGGCTTTTCATACTGAAATACCACCATCTGGTGTTTCTCTGAAATGCGAAAAGGCACATCCTGGATTAGGTCTATCTAAGGTTAAACATCATGGGTCAAGTCAGGGTAGAATACTTTAAAGCTTAATGTGAAGAAAACAATTAACCTTAAAGTTCGCTGCTACTTGATTTCCAACCTTCTTGACCAATATTTAGAAACAGAATATAGATTTGAGGACAAGGTTTTTTTTTGTACACCTCTCCTCGTATTCTCTCATTCACAGCAAGCTAACAGCTGGAGTGGTTAAGGATATTCTGTCCAAGTTTTTGTGAGATAAGCAATTCCATTCCAGAGCAGAAGCAAATTTTCAGATTTTCATTAAAGATAAGCGAGACAAAGATTTATTTTCTGAGGATTAACTTGCACAGATGAATTGTTCAGTTCAAGAATAGCATTATGCGCTAACACAGTAAAAAAAAAAAAAGTGCCGGTTTTGACTTGATTGCCACATTCTAGCCTATTGATCTGAACAAAGTTGATTGGTTCTTTGGTTAAAGAAGTAGTTCACTCAAAAAATGAAATTCTGTCATTTACTCATCCTCCACTTGTTAAAACCTGTTTGAGTTTCTTTCTTCTGTTGAACACAAAACGAGATTTTCTGAAGAATGCTGGAAAAACAACAGCCACTGACTTCCATAGTACTTTTTTTTTTTCCTGCAATGGATGTCACTGGCTCTTTTTTCCAACATTTTTCAGAATATCTTGTTTTGTGTTCAAAGAAAGAAATTCACAAACATTATTTAGAACCACTTGAGTATGAGTAAATGGTGAGGAAATTTTCATTTGGGTGGACTATCCCTTTAAGACCTAGATCGTTCCTTTGACGACATCTTAAAGGGCACCTATGATGCAAAATCAACTTTTGGAAGCTGTCTGAACAGAACTGTGCGTAGGTATAGTGTGTCCACTGTCATACTGGAGTGATATAAACAACAAGTGTCTTTTTTAAAATTTCCTGATGTTAAAATAGGATGCAAATCCCAGCGATCTTGAGGCCCACCGCAACATGATGTAAGAGTATGGTTTTCCCCGCCCACCAAATTGATTGACATCCACATATTAACATGTCGCCATAATAATGCTTATAAACATGTCCACAGAACAGGATTTGCAAAGAAACTGGGATAAAAAGATCTGTTCCAACTCTCTGTGATCACCTTAAGAATGAGTTTGACAAGTTTAAAATGTTTTTAAAACAGTGTAAAATTAAATGTGTGTGTGTGTGTGTGTACTGCAAACTTTGTAATGGCATTTGCATGTGACTCATCGTTGCAGAAAACTATGCATCGTTGCATCTCTTGCTTGAAAAAGATGTGAATATTGCGTTTGCTGTCATCTAAGCACAAAATGGGCATTTTCTGCATTCTATAATAAATAATCTGATGGGTATTTTGAGCTGAAACTTTACAAATTCTGGCGACACCAAAGACTTATCTTACATCTTGTAAAAGGGGTAAAATAGGAGCCCTTTAAACTTTATGCTCTTCATTTCTTGATTAACTTCATACATTCTCCCCAGATCTAAATAATCAGGGCATTAAAATAAGCAATAAATAAGGGTTCATTATATGGTAAGTCCAATGTCATAAAGATCATAAAGAATTGCTTTGAAATGTGCATTTTTGTTCAATGTGTGATGTCATTTGAACTTAGAGTGGTTGAGATTAAACACATACCTGTATAGCAATAGCATCTTGAAGAGGCGGGACATGTCAGATACTAGAGACCATTTGATTGATCAGAAGATTTGATGAGAAACTGAAGTAAGAGATGATGTCAAAAAAATTTCTGATTTATTTAGGCGGAAGTGACAAACTCTGGATGTTTATATCTTTTTAATGTGAATATTGAAACACTGTTTCGTAGCACACTAGCTTATAGATATTCTTAGACTAACATACTGATACTAACATCTACACAACTTTAATTTGATTTCACAGGTACTTTAACCTCAAAAGACCCATATATAGTCATCTAAAGTCAATCATAACTCAATTAATCATGAAGTGTTTATATCCAGAAACATCCCATTTGAGCTGACTGACATGGACAAAGTCAAGTGGCTTGTTGAATACCACAATCATCTTTACCCTGTGGTAACATTAAATGCAATTTTCCGAATTAGGTCAAATCTGAGTCTGACCTTGCGTTACAGTGTCCAATCCTGTTCCAGGAGAGCCACTGTCCTGCAGAGTTTCCCTTCGACTCCAATTAAACACAAATCAAGGCCTTCGGGATTAATAGAAGCTTCCCGGCAAGTGTGTCAGAGCTGGTTGGAGCTAAACTGCAGGACATTGGCCCTCCACAAGCAGGACTGCATACCTTTGATCTAACGCACAGACTGTAAAATAAGAAAAAGATAAATGACAGGTCTCCACTTCACAGCAGGAGTCGTCTTTAACGAGCTGAAAAGCACCCACACGTTACGCCTGCTCATCAGTTTGCATTGGTTACCAATAGCCACCAACATCAAATTCAAGACACGGATGTTTGCCTATATGAAACCACATTCATTAATTCAGACATATATGCCCTTCAGAAGCTTGCATTGATGAATGGTGCATTCCCAGCAAGGATTTTTGTGTCTAATAGTCTAATAGATGTCTAAACATAAACATCTTGGCTAAAACGAGGCTAAATTTGGGCTGTCAGTGAAAATCTAATAGATGTCTAACCCAAAACTACAATGTAAAACCCAACAAGTTAACTCAAACCATTTAAGGAAACCGATTGCAGTAAACCATTTAAGTTTTGAAACCAAATGGTTTGAGTACTGTAAAATTATATATAGAATCACATACACTTATATTATTTGAGTTGATATCATCAAACATTTAGAGTATTAGTAACTAAAACATTTTAAGTTCAGTTAACTTAAATTAAGTCCAAACAACTGTGTAGCTACTCAAATGGTTTGAGGAAATCGATTGCAGCAAATCATTTCAGTTGACTGAACTTAACTGAATAAAGTAAGTCAACTTAAATGGTTTGCCGCAATCGGTTTCCTCAAACCATCTGAGTAGCTATACAGTTGTTTGAACTTAATTCAGTGTACCTGAACACAAACAGATCTGAACATAAAGCAAACACGTGTAAACAAGAAAAGGCAAATTATTCATTCATTCATTTTCCTTCGGCTTAGTCCCTTTATTCATCAGGGGTCACCACAATGGAATGAACCGCCAACTATTCCAGCATATGTTTTACACAGTGGATGCCCTTCCAGCTGCAACCCAGTACTGGGAAACATCCATACACACTCATTCACTACGGCCAATTTAGTTCATCCAATTCACCTATAGCGCATTTCTTTGGACTGTGGGTGAAACCAGAGCACCCGGAGGAAACCCACGCCAACACGGGGAGAACATGCAAACTCTACACAGAAATGCCAACTGACCCAGCCGGGACTCGAACCAGCGACCTTCTTGCTGTGAGGCGACAGTGCTAACCACTGAGCCACCGTGTCACCCGAAATGACAAATTAATTTAAATAAAATATTTATTTCAAGACTAGTCATCAAATACACAAGAATGCATGACTACACATGTCGAGTCTGTCTAATCTGTGTATTTGATAGTCTAGTTTTGGGTTAATTTTTAGATTTTCACAGACAGCCATCATTGGTCTTGTTATAGCCAAGCCATCTATGTTGAGATGTATATTAAGGCCATTTCACACCGCACAGATGATCACCAACAAAAAAAGTCTCTGCTGTCATTGGTCGGAGTTTGTTGTCACAGACTGAACATGGTTTAATCCAGTGGTCCCCATCCTTCCCCAAGCAGTTGATCTTCTTGCACAGACATGCTGGATTCACCTGATTTGTTGACAAATGGTTGCGGATCCAGTCCTTGGCAGTTTGCGGGTCCTTCACTGGGCCTTTTCCCCTTAGCAAAGAAACTTTCCAAAGATGTCTGTTTTTTACTCATTTTGCTGCTTGTGGGTTTGGACGCTCAACTTACCAAGATGTAAGCGAGAGAATACGGTCACTTTTCAAAATAAAAGATTGTTCAGACTCAGACAATAAATTAAATGGAAATAATGAATAATGGGCTGCACAGTGGCGCAGTGGGTAGCACGTTCGCCTCACAGCAAGAAGGTCGCTGGTTCGAGCCTCGGCTGGGTCAGTTGGCGTTTCTGTGTGGAGTTTGCATGTTCTCCCCGTGTTCGTGTGGGTTTCCTCCGGGTGCTCCGGTTTCCCCCACAAGTCCAAAGACATGCGGTATAGGTAAATTGGGTAAGCTAAACTGTCCCAGTGATGGGTTGCAGCTGGAAGGGCATCCGCTGCATAAAACATATGCTGGATAAGTTGGTGGATCATTCCGCTGTGGCGACTCCTAATTAATAAAGGGACTAAGCCGAAAAGAAAATGAATGAATGAATGAATGAATAATGAATGATTTCTTGGGCGGCCCGGTACCAATTGATCTATGGACAGGTACCGGTCCGCGGCCCGGTGGTTGAGAACCACTGGTTTAATCGACATTTAAATCTGCCTTTAGAAGTCTATTAAACACAAAACTGCTTGGTGGGTTGTGGTGCCATCCCAAAAATACAAAAAATCACTTTCAAGGACTTTTACCTACCCAACTTGGTCCAAAGTCTTCAGCCATTTTCAAGAACTTTTTTGGCAATGCTCAAAGTCACATGAAATTAAAATGTTCTTATATTTATATGTATATAGTAGTGCTTGTTATAAATGATGCATCTGTGCACTTCATTATTTTGTAAAAAATAAATTTTCTCTCATAATCTTTAGTCAAACACCATAACCACCTCTTAAAAAATCTCCTTATTTCCCTTAAATTCCCTTATCCTCACTCGAAATGACTTTTCTTCACTTCTGGTCACATGGAATGCTTTTAGGGTAGGGCTATCTGTCATTTAGGGGCGGGGCTATCAATCCTTTGGGGTGGGGCTGTCAGTTTGGGTCTCAATTCTGCCATGCCCTTCGTGGTTTGAACAAATGTTGTAAGATTCTGTCTGTAAAATTTAGCTCCTTGTTTTTGTCATCATCAAGCATCTGAAAACATTCTGTACTAGAGGGTTCCGAAGATCATTCCATGGACAGAAATCCTCCACAACTGAGTGCTAACTGGCATTCAATTATTCCTCCATTTTGTTAGCAACACCTATCCTTCAACAATCCGATCAGTTCCAAAAGGACAAAATCATGCACCGCCCTAAATTTTTTACTCATTTCAGAACTGTTTCAATTGGATGATAGGGGGAAAAAGAAAAACGTAACTTCCATCTCATGGCAAATTTAAATTGATAGTTCACCCCAAAATGAAAAAAATACTCATTATTTACCTACCGTTAAGTTGCTCAAAATCTTTGAGTTTCTTTCTTATGTTGAACACAAAAGCAGACATTCTGAAGAACGCTAAAAACTTGTAACCATTGTCTTCCAAAGTATGGCAAAAAAAAAAAATATATATATATATATATATATTATGGAAGTCAAGATTTTCAGCATTCTTCAAAATATCTTCCTTTGTGTTCAACAGAAGAAGGACACTCAAAAAGGTTTGAAACAAGTAAGGGATGAGTAAATTGTAACAATTTATATTTTTAGGTGAACTATCCCTTTAATTCTCTAACATTTCCAAGTCTGTCTATTTCTTTTCTTATTTCTTTTAACTGCCATATCGTGTAGAGCATTAGCACATATAACTGGGAATAACAGCACTCACATAGGTGCTCTTTTGTTGGTTTGATTGCTTCTATTGTTCTCATTTGCAAGTCATTGTAAGTCATTTGTAAGGATAAAAGAGGTCATTATTAAATGTAAATGTTTCACATTGGGTTCCCGATCTGCCTGCCAGGCTTTATTGTGAGATGACAACCTGCTAAATGTGCATTACCCTTTACTTAAACCTAATAATCACAACGATTGTGTCAGAAAGTATTGGTTGTATAATTATATATGAAAATTGAAACATGTAATTATGAAAATGTGGGTTGAAAGTTAATATGCATTTTGTGTGTGTGTGTGTGTGTGTGTGTGTGTGTGTGTGTGTGTGTGTGT
>CAIGQV010018314.1:1115051-1126440 GCA_903798115.1 Danio jaintianensis | reverse complement strand
GTGTGTGTGTGTGTGTGTGTGTGTGTGTGTGTGTGTGTGTGTGTGTGAGTGTGTGTGTGTGTGTGTGTTTCCCAAGTTAGTTACAAGTACGAAAGAATACTGAAAAACTCATTCTGTGCCAAGCATTTGTGTTGGAGTTGAGAGCAAAAACATAAATTTTGAATGACAAAAATTCAGGAAACATTATGCGATGTCTGTGCGTGATGTCAAGTATGTTCTCGCCATTTGCACCTAGTCCTGTATACTTTCTCTTCCACTACAAGGAATAAATCCGTGCTAAACAACCACTGTGCCAAGCGCCAACCAATCCTAGTCTTCCCTACAAAATCCCTAGGACTTTCTCAGTGCTTTTGTCCAATGTTATTTCAATTATTCACCTTTACCGGGCGACATTTCCTCTCCCCTGAATCCCTGTCCCTGTTTAACGACCTGAAAAATAGTTGTTTCTCCCATTAAATATTAATGCATTAAGTCTGTGTTTGTCTTCAAAAGCATTACTCAAAAGTAGCTTACCTTCACAAAAAAAAGCACACTTCATCTTACCACGATCAGCATTTCCCCCCTCACACAAACAGCTGCTCATATATTCAGCAGTGAAATTAGGTTACATTTTAAAGTGAATCTGACTGTGCGCGCGTCACGACACTGTGATGAGGAGGTGCACGCGCACATCAGTCGATGAGAAAGAGCGATTGTGAATGTGACTTCAGTCTGAAATCAACAAGAGCAAGAGCAGGTCACTCTGAGGACTTAAAGGGATATATTGAGTGTTTCTTGGGTCATTTTTACCCTCCTTGGCTTTAACATGACGGTTCTACATCTGTGTTTATTCGCGGGCTTTTGGAGAGCTGTAAGTATGTTAAACATTTTCTCCATATATCATTTCTACACTAACCATATGTATTAAAATTAATTATGATAGACTTCTTTCTGAATTATCCGAGCTTATACTCTTTGTGCAAGTAACTAGTTACTGATTTACTCGTATGTCCGAATTTAAAATGATTACGACGTAAAAGTCACTATAAGAATTATTCATATGGGAATTCCCGTCATAACATTAAATTCTGAAAACGGATGGAAGTCGGTACCAAAAGTTAAATTACTCAATTAATATTTTTGTTTGTATTGACTTAATATTAATTATTAATAATTATCAATAATATTATTAATTATATTAATTTAATTAATTAATTATTATTATTCATTCATTCATTTTCTTTTCGGCTTAGTCCCTTTATTAATCTGGGGTCGCCACAGCGGAATGAACCGCCAACTTATCCAGCATATGTTTTTACGCAGCGGATGCCCTTCTAGCTGCAACCCATCACTGGGAAACATCCATACACACTCATTCACACACACATATACTACGGACAATTTAGCCTACCCAATTCACCTATACCACATGTCTTTGGACTTGTGGGGGAAACCGGAGCACCCGGAGGAAACCCACGCGAACACGGGGAGAACATGCAAACTCCACACAGAAACGCCAACTGACCCAGCCGAGGCTCGAACCAGCGACCTTCTTGCTGTGAGGCGAACGTGGTACCCACTGCGCCACCGTGCAGCCTAATTATTATTATTTATTATATTAATTAATTATTAATAATATTAATTATCAATATGTTTCTGTAGCCAAAACAAATTCCTTGTGTGTGTAAGCACACTTGGCAATAAAACCGATTCTGAATCTGATATGATATTAGTTTTGGTTATTATAGCATACGTTTTACAAGAAAACCCTGTTTGTCCTCAAAATCTGTCATATAGGATAATTCAGTGTTTTGCTTGCAGTTGAATTGTAAATCTATGTAAAAAATCACTAGTAAATAATTTTGTTCACTGCAGCCCCATAAATGTGTTCTAGTTCAAGTGTAATTTGTGTCTAAAATACAGTATAACTTTAAGTCATAATTGCGCAATAGAGATGGGAAGCACAGTTTAGTAGAAATCAATTTAACTATTGTGGAATACATTTAAAAAGCTGGTGCTACTCAGTATCACACACTATATACTATAATGTAATTTATTAGCCTATCTGTAGACTGTGCTGTTTAATGTGTATATTGATTTATACCTTTTTTCTATATCAGGTGCACGCAATCCATCCTGACTGTGCTATAATCTCTCAGCTTATACAAGATCAAGAGACCTGCATCCAGACTAGGAAAAGAGAGATCAAGAATCACTCTCAACAAACAGGTTTGATGAAACTATTCATATGCAGTAAATAAATATGTTAGTTATAACTCTGATCGACAGCTTCATCTGAATAAAACGAGACAGTAAATATATAATTTGTGGAAAGAAAAAATCCTGCATATAATGTAAAGAATGACTAAGATGTGGGGCGACAGGATGGCTCAGTGGTTAGCACTGTCGCCTCACAGCAAGAAGGTCACTGGTTCGAGTCACGGCTGGGTCAGTTGGCGTTTCTGTGTGGAATTTGCATGTTCTCCCCGTGTTGGTGTGGGTTTCCTCCGGGTGCTCCGGTTTCACCCACAGTTCAAAGAAATGCGCTATAGGTGAATTGAATAAATTAAATTGGGCGTAGTGTATGTGTGTGATTGAGTGTGTATGGATGTTTCCCAGTGATGGGTTGCAGCTGGAAGGGCATCCGCTGTGTAAAACATATGCTGGATAAGTTGGCAGTTCATTCTGCTGTGCCGACCCCTGATGAATAAAGGGACTAAGTCTAAGGAAAATGAATAAATGAATGACTAAGATGTATATATAAAAAAGTCCTACTGGATGGATGCTGGTAAATGCTATTGCAAATTGTAAATGCAAACACTGTCAGTCTGAGTGATCAATCCAATTGAAGTGCGCTCCCGCTGTAAAACAGTACCTGACTGGGTTTTACTCATCGTCCTCACACCTGGGAATCTGGGATCCAGTTTCTATTGGTTAAACCTCTCAGCATTTTCAAATAACATTGAAAATCCAATCCACAATGTTTCATAGCTATAGCAAACCAGCATGTAATGTCACTCTGTTTGCATTCGGGCTCAATTGAATCAAGAACACCTGCTCTAAATAAATCTGCTATGGATTGCAAATGTTTGGTGAATATATTTTTATGTTTCAGCCAAAAATAAACAATGCAGTTTTTTTTTTAATCTCATGCATTGTAGGTCCACCCTATTTTATCAAAGTCTACTCACTGTAAATTATGTGTCTTATGTTAGGCAATATAGCCAAAAATACATTGTATGGGTCAAAATTATTTCTTTTATGCCAGAAATCATTAGGATATTAAGTAAAGATCATGTTCCATGAAGATATTTAGTCAATTTCCTATTGTAAATATATCAAAACTACATTTTTGATCAGTAATGTGCATTCCTAGACCTTAACTTGAACAACTTTAAAGATGATTGTCTGTATTTTGATGTTTTTTGAACCCCCAGATTCTAGAATTTTGAATAGTTGTATCTCAATTATTGCCCTATCCTAACAAACCATATATTTGCATTACATTTAAATTTAGTCATTAACAGACACTTTTGTCCAAAGCAACTTAGAATTGAGGAGGCATTCAGCAATTCAACATAAAGAGGCAATACACACAAGAAGTGCTAATTATACAAAGGAACTGCTAGTGCTCAGATAATTAAGTGCTAGAGTATGGAGGGGGACTGTTTTTTATTTTTAGAGAGAGAGAGAGAAGGGTGTTTCTACAGGTGGTTTGTCAAGCCCACTCACCTGTGTGAAGCACACTTTATAAATGCACTTTTTTTTTAGATATGGAGTAATTATAAGAATGTGTCTGGTGCAAATGTGCAAAAACGGCATTGTGCATGTGTCGGTTAAAGCGTCAAAGAAATGAAAGAGTGTTTCTACAGGTGGTTTGTCAAGCCCACTCAGAGTTGCATGTTTTGAGGTTGTGGTTGTCCATACATCAATGGAAATCACATTTATTTAGCTTTCAGATAATGCATAAATCTTAATTTCCAAAAATTTACACTTATGACTGTGTTTATGGTCCTGGGTCACATATATGGCCCTGCCATTGATATAAACACAACTCGATGTTCTGGACAAGGTGAAGAGGTCACTAATGCATATCCATACTTAGTTTAGTTAACTAAAGATTATATCCAAAGTAACCATGTAATTTAATTGAACATGGTTAACTAAAGATTATATCCAAAGTTCATTTATTCATTCATTTTCTTTTCGGTTTAGTCCCTTTATTAATCTGGGGTCGCCACAGCGGAATGAACCGCCAACTTATCCAGCATATGTTTTACACAGCGGATGCCCTTCCAGCTGCAACCCATCACTGGGAAACATCCATACACACTCATTCACACACATACACTATGGACAATTTAGCCTACCCAATTCACCTATACCACATGTTTTTGGACTTGTGGGGGAAACCGGAGCACCCGGAGGAAACCCACGCGAAAACGGGGAGAACATGCAAACTCCACACAGAAACGCCAACTGACCCAGCTGAGGCTCGAACCAGCGACCTTCTTGCTGTGAGGCTAATGTGCTACCCACTGCGCCACCGTGCAGCCCCTATATTTAAAGTAACCATGTAATTTAATTAAATATGGTTAACTAAAGACTATATCCAAAGTAACCATGTAACTTTTATTGAATATAGCAAGGCAAATGAAGAAAGCGGTTTCGGTCTGTGCAGACCTACCACATTAAACCTGCGGGAGTAATTCTTCAGTGTCACGCTAACAGATTACTACTAATAATGAAGTGTTTCCCTTTACAATGGGACTTTAATTGTTAAAAAAATGAATGACTGTCTGGAAACAGCTAAGCACTGTAGGAAATGTCCCCGCTGAAGCTCTTTAGACCAGTCAAGCGTGATGTCTGAAGTGACTTGCTCAGTTATTATTATGCGAATTGGGTTTTGATTGGGGTTCTGATTTCGTTCCTCCCTGAGAGTTTAAGTACTATGAATAGAAGTTTGCTGAATGAGACTCATGCAGCCCGAATGTTCAACCCACGGGATGTATGATAATTATGTTAAGTGTCAACTTCAACCCCCGGAGATCTGTGTTCCTACAACTTGACAATATATAAGTGGAAAAGGAGATGGTGAGAAATTATTGCTTCCTGCATGCCGAATGGGTTCAGATATGGAATCCTGGACAACAAAAATCAGTCATAACTGTACATTTTTGCAATTTAGGATTTATGCATTATCTGAATGATAAATAAATATGTTTTCTATTGATGTATGATTTGTTAGGATAGGGTCATATTTGGTTAAGATACAACTATTTGAAAATAGTGAACCGTTAAAGCTGTTCAAATTATGTTCTAGCAATGCACATTACCCCAGCAGGCACAGAATGTCAATATGACGTCAGACGTTGGATTTTGGCCACTTTCCAACGCAACCTAAAAACAACCAAATATCAACGTCTAATGATGTTACAGCTTGATGTTGTGTGGACGTTATCACTATGACGTCTATCAGACATTGGATTTTGGTTGCCATACCTGACAAATAAATGTCAATATATTAATATGACTGTTATGTTCCATGTTAGTTGTGTTTATTTTCCTCACCCTCCTCTCTCCACTTCTTACCCCACTCCTAGGTTTCTTATTGGTTCAGTTAAGTGTCTATCATGATTATGATAATGCCAGTTCCACCAATCCCTGGACGAGCCGCGAGGATTTAAAGCCCCAACAGACCAGTGTGTGGTGTGCGCTCTGCCTCGGTGTACCCTTTGTGCTCCACGCAATACGTGTTTGTTTTTGTTTGGTGATTTATTATCTCAGTTTTACTGTGGTAATTCGAGTTTACTTGTTAAACTTTGTTGGCTTTAAGTGAATTCTTTGATGGTTGTTGTGTGATGTGTTGTGTTGTGTGTTGTGTTGATTGTGTGACCGAGCCTTATGACCTTCGTGTTAGGTTTTGTTTTAGTTTAGCTTGTTTCTGTTAGATTAGTTTGAGTGTTTTGCCCCCTGTGTAATTTTGAGTTTTGTAGTTTATTTAGTTTAGATCGGGTGTCGTGTGCACTGAAGATATCGGTTTCGTTTTCATTATTTATTTTATCGCCTAGTTTAGACTTTAGACTTAAGGATTGTTTTGTTTTGTTATTTTCTTTGATTTGGCTTACACTCGTTGTTATTGTTTAAAGAGAATATTGTAAATGTTTATTTCCTTATTTTGCATTATTATTGTTATATTTTATTTTCAACCATTGAGTAAAAAGCTTCAATTGAGAATTGATTCCTGCCTCATCCTTGATCTGTCGCACATAACATCTGTCTCATCCAAATGTTACAGCATCCCTTTTAAACATCACAAACTCGTAACAATGACGTTGATTTAAGATTAGGATTTTGGTCACTTTCCAACACAACCTAAAATCAACCAAATATCAACGTCATTTGACATCATTATTGGACAACAAAATAATGTTGTCCTTAAATGCTGGCTAGACATTAAATTTTGGTCACCCGACATCACGACCTAAATCTAACCTAATATTAACGTCTTATGACATTGTGTGCCTGCTGGGACTAATCGCAAATGGAGTTTTGATATATTTACAGTATGACATTTACAAAATGTCTTCACGAAACATGATCTTTACCTAATATTCGAATGATTTTTGGCATAAAAGAAGAATTCTATACTTTTTTTGCCCCATATGCTGTACTTTAGCCTATTGCCAAAAATATAACATGCCAACATAAGACTGGTTTTGTGGTCTATATACATTCTTATTTGAGCTTTCCTCTTCAGTCCAGTGTTGTTTAAGTATGCAAGGAATCTGTGACATTTGCTACGCCAGCGGAACAGGAAAGTACAATTAATCTTGTGCATCAATACTTCCTGGAAAAATAATCCCCAATTAAGTCCATAAGGGCCATTCTCACACTACAAGTTTTTAAAATTCAGTCGGCATCATTTTAAACCAGTGATCCATGTACATAGACTGTCTGTCTGACCGACTCTGACACTGCGCACTTCAAAAGGACACATCTTCCCCTCAGCAGGGACAAAGTCTGTGTCTTTAAGGAAAAATGCAGTGCTTTCTAAAAAAAATGAAGCTCACGAACAGGGTTTTCCAGCTTGATGAGATCCTCTGATGACATAACACAACCCAGGAGGGATGCACTTTGGCTTTTTTTATCAAATGTTACACTGATGTACAATAAATTAATTAATTAATTCAAGAAGCTACCATCTGTTTTTAAAAAAAAGTATCCTTCTCGACTGGCCTTTTACAGTAATCCGCTTTACCAATGAGTTTTTTAAAATGTGACATATAGTTATATATTTCCCCATCTGCTGCTATATATATGATTATAAATGGATGTGTTTTTGCATTACACCTCCACCTTGCACTAAATAACTGGCCTTGTTAAATTGAAAAAGCATCTTCCAAATCATATCCGTGTCACCTTGTATATCTGCCAAGTGTTTCAGAAGACTTGCAATTACATAAAGCGTATTCAGGAGTTAATTTGTAATGTGTTTCACCCTATGTTTCCTTTTCCTCAAAGTTTTGTGATGCTCCCAAACTGAGTATAAAAAATGTATATAGCCATAAATAGCCGTAGGCATCTAGGTCATTCTGCAGCAGAGGTCTTGAGTGTCTTTAAGGCACGTTTTTTTGTAGAACCTGTCCCATTCTTTATTATTGAGTTAGATTGTTATAGCTTTACAGTAGGGCTGCACAATATATCGTTTCAGCATCGATATCACAATGTGTGTGTCAACGATAGTCACGTACAACGGGGAAAATAATTATTGAACACGCCATGTTTTTTCCTGGGAGTAATATTTCTAAAGGAGCTCTTGACATGAAATTGAACCAGATTTTGATAAAAACACAAACAATACAAACATAAAAATATAACAAAACAAAAATAAATAAATCGGAAAAATTAGTTATGTGTAATATTAGAATGACACAAGGAGAAAGAACTGAACTACTGAAATGTATTTAATGCTTTATATAAAAGGCTTTTTTGAGATGGCAGCTTAAAGACGCCTCTCATATGGAGAATGAAGTCACATGCATTGCTCTGGTGTGAGTTTTTCATAGACTTCAACAGAGTGTAAAAATCTTGATGGTTCTGTGGGTCTCATCTATCAAATCTGATCTTTATTTTGTATTTTCTATTGGATTCAAGTCAGGTGATTGGCTGGGCCGTTCTACAGCTTGATTTTCTTTCTCTGAAAGCATTTGAGAGTTTCCTTGGCTGTGTTTTGGATCATTGTCTTGCTGAAATGTCCACCCTGGTTTCATCTTCATCATCCTGCAAATGTAGATGTTGGACTGAAGCAGCTCATATTCATTTACAATGAGGAAGGGCAGAGGTTTTCTGAAGAACTACTGAGAGATTTCAGCTGCTGTCTGGGCTTTCCCTGCCTTTCTACACCTCCCTTTCTTCATGTGTTCAATACTTTTTCCCTCCGTCATTTCATTTTATTACACATAACTTCATTTGTAAACTAATTAGATTTGATTTCTTTGGTTGTTACCAACATCCGGGGAAAATTTCAAGTCAACAGCACTTTTAGAAATATGTTTTCTGAGAAAAATGGTAACTTCTTCAATACTTATTTACCCCCCTGTAGCAGGATATGCAATGTTGAGTTGGGATTGTAGTTGATCAACAATTGAGATTTCATGAGATTTGTGGAGTCATTGCAAAGTATAACTAAAACAGAGTAAAACTTTATAATTTGCACGTGTTTTAAAGGCATTTAAATAGAGTTTAAAGCATTCGGGCACAAAAATGTACAGCATTTGTAACTTTAATGAAGAATAATTTTACTGAATTACTACAACAAAGACTATACAGTGTTATTTTTACATTTCATTATTCAATTTCTGTACCAGAATACTGTTTGACTCTCCGGAAACCGTTTCTTTTATTTTTTTCTTTGCTCTATTTTGCTTGCAATTAGTTTATTATATATATACACATGATCCACATTAGGCTGCACGTTATTATAAAAAACTGACATTGCGATATTTTATTTTTCTACGATATATATCTCGCGATATTGAATATATAATTTTACCAGATTAAATGAATATGTCTATTTTAAGAGAATTCCTATTTTCCAATACATTGGCAGGATTTTGTAAGGGAGTGCATCTACATAAAATAAACCAATCACAAACATTGAGAAATACAGTGGAGCAACAATACTGTACAAATAAAATATACAGTGTGTTAGGATTTTCTGGAATTCTAGCAAAATTTAGATACAGAAATTGAATAAACAAATGTTAAATAATACCATATAGTCTCCATAATATACATAAATGCAATTAATCTTCCTTAAAGTAAAAAATGTAATTTCTAATGTCTGAATATTTTTAAACTGAATTAAATAACAAAAACACACATAAATAATAAATGTTTTGATAATTTATGGTTAAACATTGCAAAAACTTCACAAATAATGAGTGTTTTCAAATGTGTTTTTCAAATTCTGGTCCATAATAATACCAGTTCAACATTGCAGATCCTGCAAAGTGGCTATTGCGAATGCACACATTTCGATATCGATGCTGAAACGATACATTGTGCAGCCCTAATCCACACCCTTACAAAATCACCCCAATCGATCTAAAGATTTTCTTTCCAAATAGACCCTTTAAAGCCATCTGGTAAAATTGTATTCATATCGCAATATATATTGCAGAAAAACGAAATATTGCAATGTCAGATTTTTCCAATATCCCTACTTTACAGTACATCATTTTAATAGACTGGAATTTGCACTGCATATAAACACCAACGCAAATATTAGCGAATTCAATCTGACTGACCTTTCCTAAGTAAATGACATGCATGACGAGCTCATGAATATTCAGTGGCATCACGATCACACTGATAGTTGTCAAAAAGTTGCATTTGAGCAGATGGGGCCTGATTATGCCTTTAGGCAGCGACCAGAACAAATGTTTTGCATCGATGAGCTGTTGTATTCAAAGCGCTGCACAGGTTAGCATGACAAAAGACAGATGTGACATTTGGATATACATTAGAGACACCTGGATGTATAAGATAATATTTATATAAACCAGCACTGCTCTGTTAATGCAGACGGATAAGTCAGCAAACCTGAATCAGACTCTGGTAATATGAAAACGTACAACTTTAAAAATAATGGTCAAGGGAAGGAGCGGTGATTGAAAGGATGATTGTATATTGTGAATAGAGCAATTTTGTTAGGCTGATTTTGACAGTGTCATGATGTTCCTCCGTGTGTTTCAGGCTGTGGGACGGATTGGGATGGGATTCGCTGCTGGCACACAGCCAACACTGGACAGCTCATAAATGTGTCCTGCTCTGATGTCTTTCAGCACATCTCCAACACTCAAGGTCAGATTGACATGTCTGTCTGTCGGGTCTGTCTGTCTGTCTGTCTGTCTGTCTGTCTAGCACTCATCAACCCATCCCATTCCCTATCCTTGAAGAGATAGTTCACCCAAAAATGAAAACACACTCTCACTCTCAAATAGATCCAAACCTTTAAGGGTTTCTCTCTTCTGTTGAACACACACAAAATATATATCATTTGAAGAAAGCTGAAAAACATTGGCATCCATAGTAAATAAAAAATACTACGGAATTCAATGGTTACTGATTACCAGCTTTCTTCAAAATATCTTCTTTTGTGTTCAACAGAAGAAAGAAACTCTTAAAGGTTTGGAACAAGTGAAGGATGAGTAAATGATGACAGAACTTTCATTTTTGGGTGAACTTTAATCCTTTAATCCACCTTTAATCCACCCATCCTCTATCATCCTTTATCAATCCTCCATCTATTAGCTATTATCCACCACCCTCCCATTTATCCATCCACTCATCCTTCTATCTATCCCTCTAGCAATCTATATCCATATATATCTTGTATCCATACACCAACCCATTCCTAATACATCTGTCATCCACCTATTATTCCATCCTAAATTCCCCTATCCATCCATCCTCTTTCCACCCTCATTTATTCATATATCCCATTCTTTATCCTTCCATCCATCTATTCATTCACCCATCCTCTATCATCCATTCATTCTTTATCTGCCCATCCTCCATCCATCCTCAATACACCAATTTATCCACACATTCTTTCACCCAACCCATCCTTTATCAACCTATCCATTCTCTATCCACCAATCCATCCTCCACCCATCCTCTATTCATCCTCCATTCATCCACCCATCCATCATTCAACTCATCCATCCATATATCCATTCTTCCATCCAGCCATTATTCAATCTAGTCATCATCCATCCATCTTATATTCATCCTCTATCCATCCATCATCCACCCATCCTTCATCCATCCGTCATTCAAAGCACCCATCCTCTATCCGTCCACCCATCTATCATTCAATCCATCCATTATCAACCCATCCATT
>CAIGQV010018314.1:1094204-1109591 GCA_903798115.1 Danio jaintianensis | reverse complement strand
TAAAATACAAGTCTACACAAACCATTTTACATTTTTGCATTTATGAGAAAAAAGCTGTCATGTACGTGACGCATGTGAAACTGATGCTTGTGTGACTGGCAAATAAAATAAAATCATTTGTAATAATTGACAGTCATATTTTTGAGAAGTTTAACAATACGGTAAAATACAATCCTACACAAACAACTTAACAGTTTTGCATTTATGAGAAAAAAGCTTCGTTATGTATGTGATGGATGTGAAATTGGCACTTGTGTGACTATTAATAAATAATATGAAAATTGCATAAAATACTTTGAAAATGGTTTTATGCAATAAATTTTTTTTTCCAGAATTTTTTAAATACAATCCTAGACAAACCACTTTACATTTTTGCATTTATGAGCAAAAATCTTCGTTATGTATGTGACGGATGTGAAATTGGCGCTTGTGTGACAAGTAATAAATAATATAAAATATATAAAATTATGAAAAATCATTTAAAAACGTTGACAGACATTTTTGAGTATGTTTACAGTAAAATACAAGCCTACACACACAACTTTAAAAGGGTTTCGCTACTGTGGTGGAAACTTTATACATTTTTCCATAGCAAGTTTGACGTTTGCATGAAATTGCTCATCTCCGACATACGAATCATGGGCAAAAAGCGTGCAGTGTAAATGTGTATAGCTCCAGGAAACACATCCAGCAGCCGGCTCCAGTGATCATGTTTTCCCTAAAGCATTTCTCCAGGCGTCTGCAGGTATTTCAGGAGCTGTTTTGAAGAGGGAATTGTGCTTACGCTCTGTGAAATGAGGCCTGATCAGCAGGCAAACTGACAAACTTAAGACTTATTTGCCGCTCGAGCGTATGAGATTTTAATGACTGCTCATTATGTGGTCGAGTTTTTAAGTGCTTTTTTCAAGCAGCAAGGTTTGGTGAATTATTATTTTTTTTTTTTAAGCACCTGAGGGAATGACTTAAAAACCATAATACTTTGCTGTTTATTCTTCAGGTTTTATTTACAGGAACTGCATGTCTAATGGCTGGACGGACCCATATCCGCCGTACGAGGAAGCCTGTGCTTTTGAGGATGATTCAGAGTCTGGGACTGTGGTGAATATATATTTATATAAAATGCATGCATAATTTAAAGTGATGGCCATCATTTTTGAATGCATTACCTGCTCGGAGAGGCTTGGTTTGTGTGTGTGTGTTGAACTTGGTCACTGTGTTTGTTTTGATGCTTTGAATTCCTGCTTGAATTTGTTTCCTGCCATTCTTCCTCTTTTTTAATTACACAAAGAAAGTGTGTTGAGGATTATTTTTTAAAATAAAGCAGGTCATTGGACTATGTTTATACTGAAGTAAATAAACAATAACGAATAATGCATTCTAACTACCCCAACATCAAAAACACGTAAAAAATAAATGTCAAAAATGCAAATCAATTTGATGTTACAACTTTGACGTCTATTTGACATCCACACATTGATGCCCTATTGACCACCAAAATAACGACACAAAATAAGAAAAGTTTTAATAATCTGAAAGCTTATATTACAAAGTTACACTGGATTTTGTGTCCCAATAATGCATGTAAATTACTTTGATGTTAAAACGACAATAAATTGACATCTAACATTGGTGTCAAAAAACCTCAATCGTTTTCAGATGTCAATTTGATGTTGTTTTTACATTTAAGTAGTTTACATCAAATCGATTAGTTTTGACATGTCTTTTGTTTGTGTTGTTTTGACATTAAGGTGCCTGCTGGAATGTACACAACTTTATGATCAGTATTTTATAAAAGAAAGTCTGTCGAGGATTATTTTAAAAATAAAGCAGGTCATTGGACTCTGTTTATCCTGAATTAAATAAACAATAACACATTCTAACTATCCCAACATCAGAAAAATGACAAAAATGCTTATCGATTTGATGTCAAAACCTTGAGGTCTATTTGACATCCACGCATTGATGCCCTTTTGACCACTAAAATAACGACAAATAAAGTATTATAAAATAAGAATAGTTTTATTCATCTGAAAACTTCAATTACAAATAACAAATTTACACTGGATTTTGTCACAATAATGTATGTAATCTACTTTGATGTTAAAACGACATCAAATTGATATCTAACATTGGTGTCAAAAAACGTCAATTGTTTTCAGATGTCAATTTGATGTTGTTTTTACATTAAGGTAGTCGATTGACATCAAATCGATTAGCATTTTTGAAATGTCTTTTGGTGTTGTTTCGACATTAAGGTGCCTGCTGAAATGTACACAACTTTATGATCAGTCTGTTGAGAATTATTACAAAAATAAAACAGGCCATTGGACTATGTTTATGCTGAAGTAAATAAACAATAATAAATAATGCATTCTAACTATCCCGACATCAAAAAACATGATTTTTTTTTTTTAAATGCTAATCAATTTGATGTCAAAACTTTGACGTCTATTTGACATTCATGCTCTGATGCCATTTTGACCACTAAAATAATGACACAAAAACTATTATAATATACGAAAAGTTCTATTAATCTGAAAGATTCAATTACAAATTTACACTGGATTTTGTTTTTTGTCCTAAAAATGCATGTAAACTACTTTGATGTTAAAACGACACATCTAACATTGGTGTCAAAAAATGCAATTCCATTTATTACATGTTTTTCTGACACCAATGCTAGATGTCAATTTGATGTCGATTAGCATTTTTGACATGTCTTTTTATTTTAAATGTTTTTTGGTGTTTAGTGGTGTTTACACAATTTCTGAACAGTATTTTATAAAAGTCATATTAATACTTTTCATCAGCAACTTATCATTAATGAGTGAGTTATTAACTTATAATTATCATACTGGTAAATTTTGTATTTGAATTTTATTAGTTACTAATTATTAGTATTAACTCTGCTTGAATGAATGGAATTTAATTAAGTAATTGTATAATATTTGTACACTAACTAATACAACTTTATTCTAGTGTTCATAATATTAAAGTTAGTTAATGCAATTACTAACATGAACAACACATTCATTACACTATTTATTCAGGTTTGCTAACATTAGTTAATGAAAGATTTGTTCATGTTAATTCATATTAACTAGTAATGTTAGTAAATGTCTAACATTAATTTATAAAGCCTTAAAGTGTGATCGAAATAATAACATTTTACAATAAAAGGTATTTCTCACAATGACCCAAACACAAAATTTATAACACAATTCTTTTTATTGGTAGCCAAAATTCTAGTCTTCTTCTGAAATATATTTTTTCAGAAGTGATGTTGAAAGTGATGTTAAACAAAGCAACACATGTTTCACAGTATTTACTATTATATATTTTTCTGTGTATGTATTATTTCTGGAATAAAAGTAGTTTTAAAAGATTTTAAGTATTTGCTAATACTTTTATATGTTATTTTACAGAATAAAAAAAAAATTCTAGTCTATTCTAGTCTAAAACTAACACGAATGCATTATGAGGGTTACAAAATAAAGGGGTTTTCCTCACTAAAGTTTTATTCAAAATCACTTATTAGTTACTTACAAATCTGTTGTGCTTGAAATGCATTAAGTCTGCTTTTCTCTTTGCATTTATTTTTTCAGACAACCTACTTATCGACTTTAAAACAGCTTTACACCGCAGGATACGCAACATCGCTAATATCACTCATAACTGCTGTCATCATATTCACATGCTTCAGGTAAAGCTCTTATTATATCTTATTTTCATGATATATATTTAGCACGCAATCTACACAATTCCATTATATTGTATATTACTGGTTGCCCATTACAGGAAGTTCCACTGCACCAGAAACTACATCCACATCAATCTTTTTGTGTCCTTCATCCTGCGGGCCAGTGCGGTTTTCATTAAAGACACTGTTTTATTCTCAGACGAAACTCAAGATCACTGTTTTATGTCCACGGTGAGTGATAGAGGCTCTATTTACAATATTAAATTGTACACTGTTTTATTATTATTATTTTCATTTTATTATTATTTTCATGTTATCTTATGGGTAATAATAATATTTAATAATGGTGGCACGGTGGCTCAGTGGTTAGCACTGTAGCCTCTCAGCAAGAAGGCAGCTGGTTCGAGTTCCGGCTGGGCCAGTTGGCATTTCTCTGTGGAGTTTGCATGTTCTCCCCATGTTGGCGTGGGTTTCCTCCGGGAGCTCCGGTTTCCTCCACAGTCCAAACACATGCGCTATAGGTGAATTGAATAAACTAAATTGGCCATAGTGTATGAGAGTGTGTATGGGTGTTTCCCAGTACTGGGTTGCAGCTGGAAGAGCATCTGCTGTGTAAAACATATGCTGGATAAGTTGGTGGTTCATTCCGCTGTGGCGACCCATGATGAATAAAGGGACTAAGCCGAAGGAAAATGAATGAATGAATGTTATCTTATGCATGTATGTTTTTGTGTGTGTACAGTTGAAGTCAAAATTATTAGCCCTCCTGTAATTTTCTTTTTCAAATATTTCCCGAATGATGTTTAACAGAGCAAGGAATTTTTCACAGTATTTCCTATAATATTTTTTTCTTCTGGAGAAAGTCTTATTTGTTTCATTTCGGCTAGAATAAAAGCAGTTTTTATTTTTTATAAAAAACATTTTAAGGTCAATATTATTAGCCCTCTTAAGCAATATTTGTTTTCTGATCGTCTACAGAACAAACCATCGTTATACAATGACTTGCCTAATTACCCTAACTTGCCTAATAAACCTAGTTAAGCCTTTAAGCTGTCACTTTAAGCTGAATACTAGCTGAATGTATATATTTATTTATTTATCAACAATAACAACACTGCTGCTGTGAATTCAAAGTGTTTGATGTTGAACTGATATGATGTGTCACTATGTGTGTGTGTGTGGTTGTTCTCAGGTGTTGTGCAAAAGCGCTGTGAGTTTCTTCCAGTTCTGCATCCTCACCAATTACTTCTGGCTGCTGGTGGAAGGGCTTTACCTGCAGACGCTGCTTGCTCTTACCTTCGTCTCACAGAGGAAATACTTCTGGTGGTACATTCTCATCGGATGGGGTTCGTAAAACCTGAAAAACAAAAAAAACAAGCTTCCAGGAGAACATTAAAACATCATTCATTCATTTTCCTTCGGCTTAGTCCCTTTATTCATCAGGGGTCGCCACAGAGGAATGAACCACCAGAATGAACTTATTCAGCATATGTTTTTCACAGCGGATGCCCTTCCAGCTGCAACCCAGTACTGGGAAACATCCATACACACTCATTCACACACACTCATACAGTACGGCCAATTTAGTTTATTAAATTCACCTATACCTCATGTCTTTGGACTGCGGGGGAAACCAGAGCACCCGGAGGAAACCCACGCCAACACAGGGAGAACATGCAAACTCCACACAGAAATCCCCAGCCGGGACTCAAGCCAGCGACCTTCTTGCTGTGAGGCGACAGTGCTAACCACTGAGCCACCGTGTCGCCCATTAAAACATGACTTCATTAAAAAATATATTATATTTGCATATACACATAGATACCAACTTTTGGAAGCGGACATGCGAATCTTCTGCTGCATTAATTTGCATATGAATGGAAGTCTATGGGTCAAAATGTGCAGCATGAGCGCGGCTTGAGCATGTGGTGATGAAAAAAGTCATATAATGAACTAATGCTCATATAAAACAACGTTTCCCACAGGCAGGGAAACATACCAATATATAGAAGGAGCTCAGTGTCATTCAACACCATCATGGTAACAGGCATACAATTAAAGTAATGGAATAAACATTATTTCTCAACATTAGATGTAATATAAAACTCTAATGTACATCACTTATGGGGGAAAAACAAAAATCGCCAACAAAAAGCATAAAGAGTCATGTCAACCCAGGGAAAGTCAATTTACGGTTATAAAGTCACCAACTATCCTCTGCAAATGGTGAAAAAAAAAATAGAAAAACAATTACTTTATGAATAGGGTAGTTATGTCACAATATTGTGATCTGCTATGAAACTTTTGTTGTTGTTAATATGGAGAAAGTGAGTGTTTTTTTTGTTGTTGTTGTTGTTTCTTTCTGTAGGTGTCCCATCAGTTGTGCTGGTTGTGTGGGTTTTGACCAGACAATTCTTTGATAACAGAGGGTGAGTCAGATCTAAAACTTTAAAATCAATTACTTCATTTTGTCTTTAACTCTATATGACTTGTTTTACCTTGTTTACATGACTTTCCTTTATGACAAAAAAGTCATTGATGTATGGCAAAAAAAATGATGTATTGTTTTATTTATTTTTTATGTTTTTAAGAAATTTCCAAGTGATGTTTACGGGAGCAAGGAATTTTCACAGTATTTTCTATAATAATATTTTTCTTCTGCGTGGAGAAAGTTTTATTTGTTTTAGTTTAACTAGAATAAAAGCGGTTTTAAATTTTTTTTTTAAGGTCAATATTATTAACCCTCTTAAGAAATATATTTTTTGATTGTCTAAACAACAAACCACTGTTGTTCAGTGACTTGCCTAATTATCCTAACTTGCCTAGTTAACATAATTAACGTAGTTAAGTCTTTAAATGTCACTTAAAGCTGAATACTAGTATCCTGAATAATATCTAGTAAAATATTATGTACTGTTATCATGGCAAAGACAAAATAAAATGAGTTATTAAAACTATTATGTTTAGAAATGTGTTGAAAAAATATCTTCTCTCCGTTAAACAGCACTCAGGAAATATTTTAAAAAGAATAAAACATTTTACAGAAGCGCTAATAATTTAGACTTTAACTGTAAATAAGTGAGCGTGGCATGAGACCGAGGGAGGCACTGACTTCACTGTAAAAAGTGATTATTTACTTTACTTAAAAGAACTTGTTGCCTTAAAAGTGACAAGTTGACTTTGCTTAAGTGAGTAAACTAGGGTTGGGTTCCGAAACCCGGTGTCATTATGGCACTGGTACTTATGTAACCGGTATGCACTGGACAGAATCAGCATATGAATTTCGGTGCCTAATTTCGGTGCCACTGGTGCTACGACAAGGACGTAAGAAGCATCAAGGGGTGCATCAAAGGCACACATAGGTACGCGTTGTGTCACCTTCTCTAAACATTTAATTATAAACAACTTTGAGGGATAAGGACACCGTCGTCGATGTTAGGCATTTGTTCAGTCGGCAGCTAACTCTCTGCAACTCTCACACGGTCCCCCACTGAAGCTAAGCAGGGCTGTGCCCGGTCAGTACCTGGATGGGAGACCACATGGGAAAGCTAGGTTGCTGCCGGAAGTGGTGTTAGTGAGGCCAACAGGGGGCCTCAACCTGCGGTCTGTGTGGGTCCTAACGCCCCAGTATATTGATGGGGACTCTATACTGCTCAGTGAGCGCCGTCTTTCGGATGAGACGTTAAACCGAGGTCCTGACTCTCTGTGGTCATTAAAAATCCCAGGATGTCATTTGAAAAAGAGTAGGGGTTTAACCCCGGCATCCTGGCCAAATTTGCCCACTGGCCTCTGTCCATCATGGCCTCCTAACCATCCCCATATCATAATTGACTTCATCACTCTGTCTCCTCTCCACCAATCAGCTGGTGTGCGGTCTGGGGCAATATGGCTGCCGTCGCGTCATCCAGGTGGATGCTGCACACTGGTGGTGGATGGGGAGATCCCCCCCCCCAATGTGTAAAGCGCTTTGAGTGTCTAGAAAAGCGCTATATAAATGTAAGGAATTATTATTATTATTATTATTATTATTATTATTCTTGTTGCTTAGGGAACGCACGCACATAGACAATGCACACAGTACAGCGCATCCAGTGAGCGACTCCCTTCAGATTCATCAACACGCATGATCGCATTAATCAAATTTGCTTAAACTAAGCGTTCTAAAGTATGGCTATATTTTACAAGCAAGGATTCTGACACAGCAACGTGAAGCAGATGCTTTACAAAAGTTGCGTGTAAGGGGGGAAAGACGTCAAACTTAATGAAACATTTGAAGGCACATGGAATCAACTTAAAGGCAGAGGAATGCACTGTATTTGACAGCTTGCGGCATCATCTGGCACTTTCACTGAGTATGTTTACATAGAGACCAATACTCTGATTTTAATGTGATTAAGACAATACTTTGATTAAGAGTCTACCATGTAAACAGCGATTTTTGATTACCTTAAAGGACCACAGACACCTGCGTCACGAAATGCGGAGGTTTTGTCTTTTCATTCGGCGTGCGGTATCAAATTCCATTAAAACAACACTCTTCCAGCAGTCCTTACATCCTATTCTCATTCAATACCTCAGCTTCTCACGGGGCATGAACAATATGTTGCCGAATGAAAGTGAAACAGCCGAACTGCAGTTAAAGTTGAAAAATAAAAAATTAAACCCAAAATTGCATGAAACTCCGGAGGAAACGTGGATAGCGTGGTGACGCAACAACGTTAATCAATCTATGTGCTATAACATATAAAACGGGATCATAAAAGAAACATTCAAACAGCAACTCATGTAAACACCTTAATCATATTATTGTCTTATTCAGATTAAGGCAAATCATTAGATTACTGATGTCCATGTAAACGTAGTCACAAGCCCCAACCCTAGAAAAAAAGCGTTCCCTGATTTTGATGACAGCCTTTCCACAGGTTAGTAGTAAGCTAATGTAATGGTAATTGCATAATGCAAATCTTAAATTCATGCTAACAAACAAATGATCAAAAGAAATATATTAATTCAATTCAAATATATTAAAACAACAGGTTTACTCACTTATTTTAAATAAGGTCAACTAATCATTTTTTACAGTGTGGAGAACTCTCAAGATCAGGTCAGAAATCTGAGGTGAACTTTTACCTGTGATTTAAATTTACTATTTTGGATTATTTCTCATGTTTGCAGATGTTGGGATGACACAGATAATATGAACATCTGGTGGATCATTAAAGGACCGATCACCGCTTCACTGTTTGTGAGTTATGATGATATTATTATCCCATGTCAGCTTTTGATATTGACAACATTTATTCAGATTTATTAATAGGAAAAAGATATTCCCTCATATATTCCCCATCTGTCTGACAGGCTAATATCATCATCTTCCTGAATGTGATTCGCATCTTGGTTCAGAAATTGAAAAGTCCTGGAGTCGGGGGCAATGATACGGGTCACTTCATGTGAGTCTGATTAAAAACTGGCAAAATAGCTGAAAATTTATGTTTCGACAGATCTGATAATGCTGAATAAATTGAGAAAAAATAGCTAAATTTATATCAGTTATTAGGGTGACAAAATGATCAATACAACACATATTCATAAATGAGACATTCATAAATGCTGGGGTTGCACTTTAAAAAATGATCTTTGCTCTTTGTTCAAACTACTTATTTAAAATGAGCTGAAACAACACAATTCTTGATGGGGTTTTTTTGCGACAACTTAATTTTTTTATGTTCAATCCACTTAAATTTGTAAAAAAATATATATTATAAGTTAACTTGATTCCTTCATTCATTTTATTTAAAAATATATGTGACACGGTGGCTCAGTGGTTAGCACTGTCACCTCACAGCAAGAAGGTCGCTGATTCGAGTCCTGGCTGGGTCAGCATTTCTGTGTAGAGTTTGCATGTTCTCCCTGGGTTGGCGTGGGTTTCCTCCAGGTGCTAAATAAACTAAATTGTCCGTAGTGTATGTGTGTGAATGAGAGTGTATGGGTGTTTCCCAGTGATGGGTTGCAGCTGGAAGGGCATCCGCTGTGTAAAACATATGCTGGATAAGTTGGCGGTTCATTCCGCTGTGGCGACCCCAGATTAATAAAGGGACTAAGCCGAAAAGAAAATGAATGAATGAATTATTTATTCATCAATTTATTTATTTATTTTTATTTTCCTTTAATTGTTTAAAACACATTTGACTTATTTTATTATTTTTATTTAAACAATAAAATAAAATAATAGTTATATTTATTCAAATGTTATTTAAATATACATTTTGTAATGTATTATTTGAAAAGTGCTCATTTCTAAAACATTACATTATTTTTTATACACCATATACTGTTTTGTATTTATTTAAATTACATTTTACTTAATTTATTTTTAAATCTTGTTTTAGTCCAGTAATATTTATTTATCAGTTTATTATTTGTTTAATTCTTTATTTATTTATTTATTTATTTAAAACAGATTTTAATATTTTATTCCTTTAAATCTTATTTTAGTCCAGTAATATTTATTCATAAATCATTTATTATTTTAAAAAATATATTTTATTAATTTAAAACAGATTTTACTTATTTTATTCTTTTTTATTTAAACAATAAAATAAAAGTTTTATTTATTCAAATGTTATTTCAATATACATTTTGTAATGTATTATTTGGAAAGTGCTCATTTCTATAACATTACGTCATTTTTATACACTACATTTACCAATTTAATAATTTTTTTATTCTTCATTTATTTACTTAACAGATTTTAATATTGTATTCTTTTTATTTAAATATTATTTATTTGTTTAAATAATAGTTATATTTATTCAAATGTAATTTAAATATATATTGTTTTTATTTTATTAGGAAAATGCTGATTTATATAACATTACATAATTTTTATAAGTTATATTTATTATTTATTTAAATAACATTTTATTTAATTTTGTTTTTAATATTATTTTAGTGCAGTATTAATTATTTATTAAGTTGTTATTTTTTTTAATTCTTCATTTATTTTTTAAAACTAATTTGACATTTTATTCCTTTTATTTAAATATTAGTTATATTATTCAAATATAATTTTTATCAATTCATTGAATGTGTTTTTAAAGAAATTAATTACTTATTTACATTAACATTTAATACATTTATTTATATTTTATGTAAAACAGCTTAACATTAGTTTTACAAAATAAAAATAATTGTATTTTTAATATTAATTTATTTATAAATTATCCATTTTAAATATAAAAAAATGCATTCAGACATTACCATGTTTTAATTTAATTCAACCAAATGTTCTTAATTCACCATTTATTTTAGTACATATATTTTTTTCGCAGTTTGAAGCACCTATTTTTTTCCGCGCATGTAATGTCCTAGGCGACGCGGTGGCGCAGTGGGTAGCACGTTCCCCTTACAGCAAGAAGGTCGCTGGTTCGAGCCTCGGCTGGGTCAGTTGGCATTTCTGTGTGGAGTTTGCATGTTCTCCCCGTGTTCGCGTGGGTTTCCTCCGGGTGCTCCGGTTTCCCCCACAAGTCCAAAGACATGCGGTATAGGTGACTTGGGTAAGCTAAAATTGTCCGTCGTGTATGTGTGAATGAGTGTGTATGAATGTTTCCCAGTGATGGGTTGCAGCTGGAAGGGCATCCGCTGCGTAAAACATATGCTGGATAAGTTGGCGGTTCATCCCGCTGTGGCGACCCCAGATTAATAAAGGGACTAAGCCGAAAAGAAAATTAATGAATGTAATGTCCTAACCCTGAAAAGACAGCACAATTATATCTGCTTGTAATTTTGCCGCAGCTGAGAGCAGGTTACTGCAGACGCAGACAGATGGCATGTGTTAATGTGAGAGAAATGCACATCTTTCGATCCTCCGGAAGATGTTTGTTGAGTAGAAAGCGCTGCCAGGTCCTGCTTCATGCATGAATGATGGTTCACATCAGGGTGAGCTTCTATTTTAGGTCTCGTTGTGTTTTAATACCTGCCCTGAACTAATGTGATGTATATGCAAAGACCAGGAGAAATTGCATTTAGCCCATTATCCAGCAGCGTGTGCCTTTCTGAAAGTGCACATCTGTCTCGCAGATTTGATTTTCTGTTATTTAACTTCATACTGATGCTGGGTTTGACCTTACGCACTGTAAAAAAAAAATGCTGGGTTCCACTCAATCGATTTGTGTTGGGACAACATGCAGGAATTAAGTTAACTTATTATTTTTTACAAATTTAAGTGGATTGTACATTAAACAATTAAGACCTCGCAAATAAAAACTCAAGAATTGTGTTGTTTCAGCTTATTTTAATTAAGGACAACATGTATGTTAGGACAACATGAAGGAATTAAGTTCATTCATTAAGTGTTTTTTTGTGAAATTAATTACTTATTTACAATAAAATTTAATACATTTATTTACATTTTATGTTAAACAGCTTAACATTATTTTTTTAAAATGAAATTATAAATTATCCATTTTAAATATAAAAAATGCATTCAGATATTGGCATATTTTCATTTAGTTAAACCAAATGTCATTAATTCATCATTTATTTTAGTACATATATTTTCATTTTTATTTCATTTTCCTTCAGCTTAGTCCCTATATTCATCAGGAGTCGACACAGCGGAATGAACCGCCAACTTATCCTGCATATGTTTTACGCAGCGGATGCCCTTCCAGCTGCAACCCAGTACTGGGAAACACCCATACACTCTCGCGTTCACACACATACTCATACATTACGGCCAATTTAGTTTATCTAATTCACCTATAGTGCATGTCTTTGGACTGTGGGGGAAACCGGAGCACCCGGAGGAAACCCACGCCAACACGGGAAGAACATGCAAACTCCACACAGAAATGCCAACTGGCCCAGCTGGGACTCGAACCAGCGACCTTCTTGCTGTAAGGCGACAGTGCTAACCACTGAGCCACCGTGTCGCCCACATATATTTTCCCAATTTAAAATAAAATTAACAAAGGAATTAAGTTAACTTATCATTTTTTTACAAATTTAAGTGGATTGAACATAAAAAAAATTAAGTTGTCGCAAAAAACATCAAGAATTGTGTTGTTTCAGCTCATTTTAAAAAAGTAGTCTGAACAAACAGCAAAGGTAATTTTTTAAAGTGCAAAACCAGCACTTATGATTGTCTGATTTATGAATACAAGTGTTATAATTTTCCACTCTCTGTTACTAGAATGGCAGTGCTTTTTAGAGTATTGTTTAAATTATGATTGCTTAAATTCTTCGTGCATTTGTAAGTAAAAATAGTTCCCATGCCCCCTCCCAAAAATGTAATTTATTGTAATTTTAAATATTTATATTTTGTCACGGGGCGGCGTGGTGGCGCTGTCACCTCACAGCAAGAAGGTCGCTGGGCCAGTTGGCTGTTTCTGTGTGGAGTTTGCATGTTCTCCCCGTGTTGGCGTGGGTTTCCTCCGGGTGCTCCGGTTTCCCCCACAAGTCCAAAGACATGTGCTATAGGTGAATTGGGTAAGCTAAATTGTCCGTAGTATATGTGTGTGAATGGGATGGGTGTTTCCCAGTGATGGGTTGCGGCTGGAAGGGCATCCGCTGCATAAAACATATGCTGGATAAGTTGGAGGTTCATTCCGCTGTGGCGACGCCAGATTAATAAAGGCACTAAGCCGAAAAGAAAATGAATGAATTTTGTTACGATCCTTAAAATCTGTAGGTTTAACACATTTGACAGCAAGATGCTTTAATCATTTAAAATACAGTATAATACAATTTAGCATGATTACTTATTGTTTATATTACTTTAATAAGTACACTGTAAAAAAAAAAAAAAGTTGACAACTTAAAATTTTAAGGCAACCAGCTTCAGGACATTTTTGAGTTTACTCAACTTAAATCGAGTAAAGTGCAGTACTTCGGATGAAAGTTGAGTCAACTCAAAAAAGCTCTGCAGCAAGTTGAATTACAATTTTGAGTTGAGTCAACTTCTTTTGCATTCTTCTCAAGCATTCTTTTCTTTTTTTATAGTGTATGTTTTATTTTTAGATCAATATTTATCACACTGAATGATGATGGAACATTATTTCACCCATATTTTGCCATGTTATGTCTACAAATGTGTTTTGTAAATTAAAATAGGCACTTTGCTTGCATTGAATTATTTCAGTGTATATAAAAATCACTTTTGTAAATTTGAATACAGACAGCACAATGGGATATTTTGGTATATTATATACAAATGTAAAAATTTAAAAAAAAAAAAAGCTTTTAATTCCAAGTAAATCCAAGCTTTTTAAAAATGATATGATCCATTTGAATGTCAAAAAGTCACAAAAATCCTACATTTGTTTAAGGCATGCTACAAAATATGTCTTTTTCAGGCAAAATTATTTTTTATTTATACATTTTTAAGTAAAATGTGCTAAAGGTGATGCACACATATGTGACCCTGGATCATGGATCACAAAACTAGTTTTATGTTTACAATATAAATACATCGTATGGGTCAAAAATATCGCTAGAATATGCCGGAAATCATTAGAATTTAAAGCAAAGATTATGATCGATGAATATATTTTATAAATTTTCTATTGTAAATATCTCAAAACTCATCTTTTAATTAATATTATACATTGGTAAGAACTTTTTTAACTGTGATTTTCTCAGTATTGTGATTTTTTTGAAGCATCAGATTCTAGATATTCGAATAGATGCATCAATCTTGTCAAATATTGTCCTATATATACACATTAATGGAAAGCTAATTTATTCTTAAACTTTCAGATAATGCATACATTTCACTTTCCAAAAAATCTCACTGGTTTTGTGTCACAAATACTGTACAGTACGTCTAGATGTTCTGCTCTGTATTGTCTGTGTGAAGTCATGAATGTTGATTGATTATGTTCTGATAATCTTACAGGAGACTGGCCAAGTCCACACTGTTTCTGATTCCTCTGTTCGGGATGCACTACACTCTGTTTGCCTTTCTGCCAGAAAACACTGGAGAAATAATCCGCTTTTACATCGAACTCGGCCTGGGCTCCTTCCAGGTACAGAACAGTTAATTTATTAAGTGACGACAGCTTAAAGCTCTTGTGAAATTAAAATAACGCTTTTATTAGTATCAGTATGTCATTCTTAAAGAAGTTAGTGTGCTACAAAACAGAGAAAAAAATAGCATTTAGAAGATATAAACCTGATATAAACATCAAAAGCTTGCAGTTCGTCACTTCCCACTAATTGGATCAACGATTTATTTTTGACGTCACCTCATATGTCAGCTTCTCATCAAATCTTTTGACCAATCAGCTGCTCTCTAGTATCTGCCATGCCCCGCCCCCTTCAAGACGCTTCTCATTTTCTGGCAGATTCTCCTTCTCACTGGCAGAGCTGTGATAAAAACTAAATGCTATTGGCTGTTTTTAAAGGGGAGGGGCTACTCTATGGCCCGCCCTCTCTTTGTGTTTTTTAGTTGAGATTAAGTCAAACATTTCAAAGCACTTTTAGTATTAATTATTATCATCTGCTCAGTTTTAAGCCCGGTGTCCTGACATTTTATCCTACCCATCAGATTATGCTACCAACACTGTATTTGAATGGTTCTGAGGTTGGGGTTAGGGATTAGGTAGGTTAGGGCAATATTACAGCTTCATATCACACTACTCAACATAAAAATTTACACTGGTAAAAAAATCTGATGGGTAGCATAT
>CAIGQV010018314.1:1072576-1084204 GCA_903798115.1 Danio jaintianensis | reverse complement strand
GTTTCTCTGGTTGATGTTTAGGTACATTAAGCCACGTTAAGCGTTTTAGAATGTCCCTTATATCTCATCGTTATCTTTCGCGACTAGCCATTGTTAACGTTTTCAAAGTATCAAGTTTATATCAGGCTATTTATAACAACTGACGACGACACTACAACTTACCTGCTCCATAAGACGTATTTTTCATCTCTCTTTTTCGTTGTTGGTGGGTTTCTGATTATGTTAGTGACACTGATAAACAATTATAACGCCTCAAATCTTCAGATTCATCCTTGCTGAATGGAGCGCTGTTACTAAGGGATACAGCTCAGGCCGGAAGTTAACGAGAATTATTTATATTTTTATTAAATAACCCATTACATTGTGTTTTATTAACGTCTACCCTAAAACTACACCTCACAGTATGGTAAAAATAGTCATTATTGATGTAGTGTCACAAAAAAAATAATAACAACGACCAAAACAATGTTGAACGTTCCTCCTCAGGTAACTTGTAGCTTTACACTACACCCGCCAGAGGGCAAACGTTACACGGCTGTAAATATAAACATTTGACATACATTTATTGTCACTGTGAGGTGTGCTTCTTTCTCTTTCAGGTCCAGGCCGAGCTGAAGCGCAGGTTATGGACGTGGCAAACACAAACACACCTGAGCCCGTGTAAAAAGCGTCGTGTCACTGTAACTCAGATCATGATGCACGAGAGCGCGCATCCGCACAGTGACGTCTGTAACGGACACATCACGGCTGTGTGAACACGCCTGCTGGATTATAAGACATTATAATAAAAACTTTGGGCTTGATGACGACTGGTGTTCTGGGGTGTCAGAGATGTTCGAAACACAGGAAATGACGATGATCAAAGTCTTTTGCAGATAGAATTATGGATTTAAGCAGACATTGAGAATTGTGTTGTAGCCTAGGGGAGAGCAGGGACGAAAGTAACAAAGCGATTTTCTCGAAGCATTTGATTTCCAGGCTATAGACCACTGTGTCACTGGCCCATGAACATTTCCTGCTTGCTACCAAACTATTTCATAACAGTAACAAAAGGTAATTTAATCATATCTTAATGTTAAAGCAGCTGCCATGACATTATTTATCAATATATGGACCTTTTTGGAGTCTTGGAAACTATAGACAATCAAAATATAATACAGGAAATACATTAGGACCATTGTTATTGTTTACATCCCTCAAAATGGTCTATAACAGCACATTCAGCATGCAACCCTTGATGAAGCTGCCACCAAATATCATGTGATTTTGGCACAGTGTCCCGCGGTGAGCTCCAAATCTCTGTTTTTAAGTGCACAAAGTAAATTATTTAAGCGGTTCTTTTTTCCTTATTACAAGTTGTGTTTCTCTTTTCATGCGTCACACTAATGATCAATCTACAGGTTATTTAGTGCAATAACACATCCTTGAGTTTGAAATCTCTGAGTTTTTCCGTTTAAAAGTAAATCAGGTTTAAATGGCAAGAGTTCCTGTGGGGACGACAGTAACACTGTTATTTATGTCCCACTGCTAATAGACATGCCTTATTTTTCACTTCCACATTAGTTTTCTGTGTTTTGACTCATGTTTTATTAGATTAATGCAGACTGCCAATAATAATAATAAAAAATATTCAATAATTGTAGAAAATCTTAACATTTCGCATTGTTGGATTGCTTTTGGAACATTTGATGGAGCTGAAATTTAAAATGAAAATGCTGTTGATTTTTTTTTTGCTGCAAAAAGATGGACAAAATATGTTTGCAGTGAACATTAACGAGGCCACAGTCAGATCAGAATCAGAAAGAGCTTTATTGCCAGGTATGTTCACACATATGAGGAATTTGTTTTCGTGACAGAGCTTCTACATATATTTCTATAGATATATTTCAAATAAACAAGATTAAGCCAGTAAATCTAGCAAATACTGTTGTTACTCTTGACCCCCCGTGTGTTACTTTCGTCCCTGCTGATGGGGTCAAAATTAACAATGTGCAACTTTTGTTTAAAGTGAAGATATATTGGAGTGGTTCTACGTTGATACAACAGTGCTCTGTCAAAATTAGCTGTTATTTTGTGAGTCAGTGACCACAGCAAAACTATATTTCTGCTAAAAACATTATCTTTTAAAATGAGATTTTTATGAAAAATGTTACTTTCGTCCCCGCTCTCCCCTACACTGAGAGCTGCCGTTTCATTTGATTGGCAAGAGCCTGATTGACATTTGAAAAGTCTGATTGTATTTTTGATTGTGGTAAATAAGAATGATTATAATATATATATATATATATTTAATACATCTTCATTCCCCTTAAGTGTGAAAGGGATTAAAAAGGGATCAATACTCGCCCTCTAATTGCACTCTAAAAATGCAAGGTTATTTTAACCTAACCCAACGTTGGGTCAAATATACACAATCCCAAAATTAACTTAATTTCTTCAATTAAATTTGAATTGCACTTTTTATTTGAGTTTGTTCATATTTGACCCAATGTTGGGTTAAACAACCAGGCAGTTTTTAGAGTGTGTTGAACATGAAACATTTTCTGAAGAATTTTACACACCAGTAGCCGCTGATTTCTTTTTCCCACTTGCTAATGTATATTCTTCAGAGCCTTATTTTGTGTTCAATGGTAAAAAATTGGTTTGGAAGCACTTAATTGTGAGTAAACAGTGAACAATTGTTTAATTTTCAGATGAACTTACCCCTTAAACTTCTGTAGATGTGATAAACCACAAAGTAATAACTAATGTTTAATTTCTGGTGACAAATATTTGTTATTGCTGATGGTACTGAAGATGCGTCAATACTCAGGTTAGACTTATCTCATATGCCAGTGCTTTTTATTCACCATATTTATTTTAACCATGGGAACCAGGTTATTTATAACTTGAATAGGTGAGACTTTCGGTGTCATTGGTTTCAGTTTATTCACAACTGTATGCTGCAAACTATTTCATAAATTATTTGAATTTATTGTATTGATTATAAACACGGGTTAGTATTACTGCACACAGTTTAACCATGTACTGCAACTATGATTCGTAAGTCTCACATATTCAAAGAAAAAACAGTTTACTTCAGTTTAGAAAAGTAATCAATTCTGATCACTGACAGAAATGTAATCGTATGATTTTTTAGCAGCATAACGATGTAGGACATTTTATAAGAACAAAATCTCATTCATCAGTTTTTAAGGTACTGCTAAAAGTCTGTAATATTTATTTTTGAAAGATTGTTTTCCAGGATGCGTTGATGACGAATTGATGACGTGAAATAAATGTTTTAGTGATGGCACTTTTGATTAATGCAGCCAGCAGAATTAATGTTATAATTTCCAAAAAATACATAATTAAAAATAATAATTCTATATATTTTTTTATTATTATTATTATTTAAAATTAGAACTTTTTATTTTGCAGGATGCATTAATCAAAAGTGCCATTACTAAAACCTTTATGGCATATTTATAAATAACAAGTACATTAGCTGAATACCAATAACACTTGAGCACTGACACTGTAAAATTAGTGTAAAAGCTGTTACATAAATAAAAGGGAACTTTAAGGAATTTCTATTAGTACTGTGTTAAAGGCTCACACAGAACATGTTTACAGTTGTAAAAGATTTGTTGTGTTGCACTGTATGCATAATTTATATTATTTTACTTCTTTTAGAGATTCTGACAGGTGATTTTGACTTCTTTCATACTGTTTTTACAATGTTTTTGCTTTGTATTAAATATGTATTATACCAAATCACAGCTGGACAGTTCTAATATTTCATTTATGAGGTGTACATGCATCAAGCTTTATACCGGTTGTCAAAGCTGATTCTACTGTAGCTTGATTCTAATGCAAAACACAAATTACAGCAGTAATTTAAAATTGCATTATTACAATTCTAATTATTAAATTATTAGAAATTATCATAAAATATTCTTAAATTAATTATTAAATATTATCATTACAATTCTAATTACAGTAGCCCTGTTTTTTATTATTTTGTATATTTTTGGAATATCTAATAATTATAAGAATAAATGTTTTGTGTGTGCACGTGTGTGTTGAACTAAATTCCTCCCTTATACCTTTGTCTTCTACTTGTTGAATTAAACAGGAAAATCATGAAAGTTTACTGCTGCTGCCAAGATTTTGAACATTGCAGTTAATTGCAAACCATAGAAATTAATACTGTAGCCTATATTTCTCTCTCTCTCTCTCTCTCTCTCTCTCTCTCACACACACACACACACACACACGCGCACACACAAACAATACACACACCTATATATGTAAAAAAACAAAAAACTACATGAATTCCAGAAATTCAAGGGTTGTTTGTCAAGAATGGAATTCAGACACATACAAAAATGTTCACAGGTCAAACATGGACATCATCTCTACATCAAAGCAGAAGAGAAAGCAGAGAGCCTTTAAACAGCAGCTGAATGTACAATACAGTTGTAGTCCGGGTGTTACATTCAGATAGACATGAGTGAGTCCGCGATATGAAGGCATCTCAAAAACACACAACGAAACACAGCAGACCCAGACAGATTCAATCTCTCAAATTCCAGCGCTCATCAAATATACAAACAAAAAGCGCCATCTACTGGCAGGCAAATGCGTTACAAGCACAATGAACACGTCTGGTACAGTTTTGAGACATGGTCGTTCCCTTCTGAGTGCACTTACTCAGAATGACGGCTGGTGTCAAGAACATATAGAAAGCAGCAGAGTCTGTCTCTTTTTTTGTATTTTTTTTTCATGCAGATATATCTAGAAAGAGTCACAGAGAGAGCTCGCCCCTCACTTTACTATATCCAGAAACACAAACTTAAGCTGTAAGGTCAATTGAGGTAAAGTTAGTTGTATATTCGAACATTCGTTCAGTGACAACTTGGGACATGCTCCCTATTGTTTAACATGGTACTTTGAATATTTGGTCACAAATCGCATTACTTCAAAACGACATTACCATTATTTAATTGACTGTGAACAATGTTGTACCTTGATAGTCATTGGCTGCTAATATAATTTCCCTGCTTAGATACTTTTCTGAAATTATATTAAGAAAAAGAAAGTCGAATATAAAACCAATTGACCTCAATGTAAAAGTCACACAATCAAAGAAACACCTCTGTTATGATGCTCCGTTAGGAGTTCACGTTTTATTTCTACAGACAATTGCACTATAACCGAGAGCTTGTTCGAGATCATTAATATTTACAGGTTGAAAAATAATTACTATAAGAAAACGGAAAAATGTCAAACAAATATACAGTGTCAACACCGGTAAGCAAATATTTATAGCGGAAGTGTCTCTCCTCGGGTGCTATTGGTTGACAACAAATAGCCCCGCCCCAAACTGATGTCATTGGTCGAGATAATGTCGCTGTTAGTGAGTCTCAAACAAACAGGTGTTCACATATGTAGCACCAAACAAAAATCAAAACACTGTGTTTACATTTTACGCAAAATCCAGCTTCAAATATCTTATAGTTATTTTGGCGCAATAAAATAAGATTCTTATAACATTAATTTTAACAGAACTGCAATTGTCAATAAAGCACAACGGTCAGGTTCTGGAAGTAAAAAATCCATTCACTAAATAAACTACTGATGATAAACTACATTACCCATGATGCTGTGCAGACAATCTAACCAATCAGAGAGTAGCAGTGAGCAAAGCACACAAAATGAAATCTTTAGCTTTTAAAACTCCTCAATATTTCTTACTTGATATCGGAATTCAAACCGATAAACTACATTACCCATGAGGCTGTGCATTTGAAATATATTGTTTCAATAGATACAACCAACAACATCAAATGACGTCACGTCTCTTGCATTCTGTTATAGCCTAGCCGATCTTAGCTTAATATTGGAATTCAAACTGATAAACTACATTACCCATGATGCTGTGCAGACAAATCTAACTGTGATATTCTTCTAGCTGTGATATTTTTATATAACCACATTTCGCACTAAATTTGAAAGAGTGTTATATCCACTTATATTCAGCATGTCTAACATTTTTTATTTAGAATAAATATGTCGTTAACATCATGCATCATGGGATTGTAGTTCTTTATTAAAGTACCCTTTTCTACAATTTTAACATAGTTATTTGCATCAAATCAAAGTTTGTGATGTGATTCCGCTCATGGCTGGTTGCGCATGACTTAAAATGCAAAATCCCTATGTGGAAAATGAATTGGAAAAATACCAGAAGTTGAGAAAATGGGCGGGGCACAATTACACTTTAAGACACACATTTGGGGCGGGGCTACTTGTCTATCCAGCCAATAGAAGTTGGAGTGAGTTTCAATATGCCACAATTTTGCATTTTCCGTTTAGCAATGGTAAACTGCACACTTCAATTACACTTCAAAATAACAATAGAAAAAATATACATACACATTTCCACATTTTCAAAAAAGAAAGATCAACACGACCATCACTTACTTTTACTGTACATTTCAATATTCATCTCAACCCTGCCCTCCATATGATACGACTACCATGAGCTGCAACAAAAGCATATTGCATTTCAAAAATTGGCACGTTGATAATAACATACATCGTTGGTACTTCATGTCGACCGCAAAGTGTTGGCTAATGTGATGAGAGAGTGCTGGTACATCCATCATTTACTGGCACATGTGCGTCTTTAACGTATACAGAGAACTTACACTCTACAACGTCACGGCAGAGAATAATACTGCACTGGAAACAAACAACACCTTTAGCCACTTTGCACACTAATGCACGCTGTTTTTTTTGCCATCAAACATGTAAAATGTGAGTGATAATATAACTAATTATGATTGTCAGTCAGTGGTGACGCAGTAAATTTGGTTGGATTTAGAGATTTGACATCAGAGATTGTATTTGTAAAGGGTTGGGGGTTCTTTACCTTTCAAGCATTAAAAACTTTCAATCCAAAAGAAATTAAGACCTGTCATCATTTTCTCATCCTCAAAACCACACTGTAAAAAAATATCTGTTAATTAAAAGTGTCCGTATTTTGTGATTCGGAAGATTTTTCTGTTTATTTATGGATTTGAATTGCATCTGGCGACTTTTAATGTTAATAATTCAACTCTACAGTTTAACAATGTGACTTTTATTGACATTTTAGTAGTTTGAAATAATATGAGAAATAACATATAGAGAAATAAGTGTGTAAAATAACAGAAAATGTACTGGCAGTTTATTACAAGGATTGTGTAGCGTAATATAACCACCAGGGTGCGAATTACGGGGGCGGGGGGTTAATTAACCCTTGATCCCCCTGAAGGACACCAAAACAACATGTGTGGGGATCAACTTTTTAAACAGTGGAAAATAACTCACATTAATCTGTATCTTCAATAATAACATTAACAATAAAATAAAGAAATAAATATACATTTGACCACCCCTATAATGGTTCATACCATTACGAATGCATGATCACGCCCAGCAGCCTCATTATGCAGGAAAATACTCAGTTGGCAGGCTGAATCTAGAATCTAAACACCAGCAGATCTAGCCTACAGATAGATAGGCTAGAAAAAATAGGAAAATAGAAAAACGTGTTCTAATCTACATATAGTTTAAACTCACATCTACTTTAAAATGCACCTAGACTTTGGAAAAGGTGAAATAACCCAGAGGTTACCGTATAGGTCTGAATCAGCTCATTATCCCTCAAAACACAGACAACTTAAATAAGTTTGATAACCAATGAGATGTAATTGGTTCCCTGAAACATGCATATTTATTTACACAAACTACTGAAAATAGGTGACCCCTCCCCCACCCCCCAAATAGTGAATGTATAATTCACTCCCTGATAACAACACCAACCGAGACAACATATCCCTTTATATTCAAAATGTTAATAAAAGTCACTTTTTCTAACTTATCAAGGTTAAAAGTTGTTGAAAGAAAGATCAAGATCCCATAATGCAAAATACAGAAATCTGCTAATTTACGGATTTTTTTTTTACATGCTCATTTCTGGTTTATACACAAAATCTAAACTATACACAAACTCTAAAAATGTCCAGAAAGCACCATAAAAGCAGTGCGTTTGACATAAAGTGGTGTTTTTTGGATGTCGAAATACTGTTTGTATTCATTTTGATGTGAATACATGATGACAGAATCTACCATTTTGAACGAAAGTTCCCTATTAACGCTTTCACGTCTCATTCAAATGTCTATTTTCTCTCACAGTTGAACATGTCAGCCCTAAAAAAGCATTTAAAATGCACCTGATAGTAACATAATGGCATTGATTTGCAAATCCCAAAGCTTTAGAAATGCATTCTAACACTGTGTGTAAACTACTATATTAATACTAAGTATAAACTTAACAACAAAATCTGCTAATCTACACTATTAAATGACTAAATCAATACTGTATGGCACTGGTTGTTTAGAGCAGATCCATCAAAGCTATTTTTTGTGACCAACAGGCACTTCAGAATAAATCAGAGGGAACTGTAAAAGATCTTCCTCGCTCCGGTAATAGTTTACAGAACTGTTTTTGTGACAATCCTAGATTTGTTGTTGATATCGCCGTAGTTCATTCCAACATAGGCTCATTCTGAAAATGTAGCCCTACATACATTTCTGGAGATCGCGAATTATGTAGCCAGAAGTACGTACGGCTGCTTTTCGTCTTTAAAACGAACGCTACGGGGCAGTATGCCGCAGTTCCTTTTCGCGCTTACCAGCTGACCGCTTACCTCTGTATGGACGGCTTTTCTTCTGTTACCAGTTAGTCCAGTGGCTCGTCACGTACGTCGGAGGATTTGAGACGCAGAGCGGAGTTGGGGTTTGAGTCTGGCGAAGAACAGTTCCAGAAAGCAGGTAAGACAAAAACTAAAGCCAAAGAATAAAATAAACAAGTAAATAACAGGGTGAGAACATGGTAAAATCTGAAAACGTGGTAAAAATCAGGCTGCCGTAAGGGCTTTTCTTTATCTGGATTGCTTTTGAAAATAATGTCGGTTGGGTTTAGGGAAGTGGGTGGATGCAGGTCAATTGGTGCTTTTTAAAACACTATTGGTTGGGTTTAGGGAAGGAGGAGCGTGGGTCAGTCGATCGGTCAGTCGACAGCGGCCTCTGGTGGATTTACGTGAGAACAGCAGGCACGAATGGCACTCGTAAGAGAAATTTGAGATCTGAAAAAGCATACACAGCGGCCGCTGGTGGATTAGCAAAAAAAAAAAAACCTGCCAAAAAAAACGTAGCTCCTGGGACGTATTTGGCGCTCTCCAGAAATGTATATACGGGTACATAATCAGAATGAGCCAGCGTTGGTCCATTCGCATGACAAGAAAAAAAAAATACTAGTCAAATCGATACGAAAAAACAAAAGCAACATTTACACACAAACTAAACTCATGAGTCATTCATAAGTCTCTATATTGTTGACATACTCTGTACTTAACGGCTGATTGTAAAAAAATATGTTTTACAATCTCTTTGTGGAGAACATGTAACCAAATACACAGCATTTGAATGAGCAACACCAAGTCTGTACATTTTCTTTTGATGAACACAGTAGCTTGCTGATAAAAACAATACTTTAATAGTCATGTTTTGGCACTTTATGTTATTAAACTGATCTTGATCTAATCGTAACACTGCAACGTAACCCGTCTCTGTAAAATCCGATTCACACTCTAAACTAAAAATGTGCTATCGGTTTGGACAGAAATAAATGGACTGATATATCTCGGACTACATTCTAACAGTTCACATTCTCAATGGCTCATGATGCAATATGAAAATTCACCCTAGTTTCTGCTGCTTTGTCAATTTGGCGGGCTGTGTGTGTGTGTGTTAAACGTACAGCCTCTGTTCTGTATTATTGACGAAAACAAAATGACGTTCTTTTATGCACATCGTGTGATCTTCATCTTAGATTAATTAGAAAGCCTTCAAATAGTTGCATTACAGTCAAAAAAAGCTGCAACTTTTGTCAGTAGTTTTGGCACTACAAATACATCCCTAGATGAATTATTTCTAATTTTTAATCTCCTATAAAGTTGGAAAGTCTGCGTGAACTGTATGTTTTTTTTATTTCAGTATGTTGATGTACTTCCAACTAAAACTGAATATTAAGTAGTGGGCGGGGCTTTATTTTTGCACATCATTCCCTCAAATTAATGGTAAGAGGGGCGTGGTTAAGAATATTGTGGCTGAAGCCGTCAAACTGACGTCATCAAAGAAGCCCCGCCCCTTCAAACGTGTTCAGACTTTGATTGAAGATTACCAAACTTTTTTTTTTATTCAGCGAATTAACTTGTACGGATTAATCATTCAGCTAAAGAAAAACAATTTGAGCTAGCAAAATAAACTAAATTTTGATCTTGTGAAGTACTATCCAGGGAATTCATGAATATTTAATAGTTCGTGCCTAATTGTGATTGGTTGGCCCTACTGCAGGTGAAGAGAGTGAGTTGAAGGGCGGGGCTTTAGGGACAGATTGGGCCAATCAGGCGCTCAAGTTGGCAGGTTGAGGTTGACCGTCTCGGCCAGAGGGCTGGACATGCGTATCTGAGAGCTGCTCTTGCTGAGGATGGACAGCTGCGTCCCCCCGTTCACCCCACTGCTCGCTAGCGAAGGGTGACGCTGCTGCTTCAGGTCCACAGCAAAGTACCTGTTCACCGTCCAACTCCTCCATTTCCTCTTTATCTCCGACTGCACCTTTAGGGAGAAACTTGAAAAGGTCATTTTTTTAATGTACTCAGCTGTAAAGGTGCACGCGTTCTCCACCAGTCCACACTCATGCTTTACATGTTCGCAGCCAGATGTGACGTGACATAAATTTCCTATTTCGATCGAAACCAATCAAGTCGTTTTCTGTCCAAATGCTATAGCCAATCAGAACATATTTTATGTTTTAGGGTGCTTCATACCTAGATGTTTGTTTCAGAACCTGGCGCGTTTGCCTTCTTAGCACGGTTCGATTGGGCATACAAAACCTGACAAAAGTCTTGTCGCCTATCCAAGTTTTAGGAACAACAAATAATAACTTGACTTCTAGTTGATTATTTGGTATCAGAAGTGGCTTATATGAAAGGCAAAGGCCTCTAGATTACACTTATTTTACCAAAATAAAATATGATCATGCCTTGATTTTTAATTATTTAATTAGGACAGTAAGGTCTGACTTTGCTTAGACAAAAGTCTTGTCACTTAACAGAAATAATGTACAGTATAGAATATAAAGTCATGGTGCAGTGGAAAAAGAATGAATATTGTGTATGACTCCCATGAGCTTGGAGGACTGCATCCATACATCTCTGCTTTTTTTGCTTATAATGTCTCATTTGTCATCATCATAAATTAAAATAATGACGTATGACAGCTGAGCAGAATCCCGGAAAATAAATTAAACTCTGACCAATGTGAGGAGAGTTACTTGCTTGTGACTTGTTTTAGCTAGTTTGGTCCGTTTAGAAACTCTGCCGTGTGAAAGCGAACCGCACCAACAACAAAAAGCAACATTGACTACGTTTACATGGACATCAGCAATCAAATTATTTGCCTTAATTTGAATAAGAAAATAGTATGATTAAGGTGTTTACATGAGTTGCTTTTTGAATGTTCCTTTCATGATCC
>CAIGQV010018314.1:1060153-1070750 GCA_903798115.1 Danio jaintianensis | reverse complement strand
TATATATATATATATATATATATATATATATATATATATATATATATGTGTGTGTGTGTGTGTGTGCGTGTGTATAAATATTTAGTTGCTGTGGAAACTGATTATTTTCTGAGCAAATCAAGACATATATGCACAGAATGAATATCAAATGCAAGTTGATTGCATGCATTTCAGAATATCAGAACAAGAGCTCTTACCTCTCCATTCAGAAAGCAGTACAGCACAGCCACAACAAACCCCTGCAGAGAGGTAAAGTGAGATTTAGGTTCTTGCTTAAAATTGCTTTCTCTGATGCTGCAAAGTTAAATGTTCCTACCAAAGCAGGAATGCCAGTACAGTTGAGAGTACAGTTCCTAGCCATATTAGCCTAGAAAACAGCAACTTTTCATTTTCCGTCGGTCTTATACACAACGTAACAACAGAAGAGTCAAGCTTTAAATATGACAATTATCGAAACTCTTTTCGTCAATTTTGAGCAAGATGCTAATGGTCAAATCTGATTCAATGACCTATGCTAAGCTAAGCTGAAAAATCGGCTGAATGGATTAAAAATGGTAAAACTCAACTGTTGAACTCGTTAGAATGAGAGTATTATTTTTTTTTTTAAGTGGGTTTTTTCTTTGATCAGACAAAATTTTTCAAACAAATCATTTAAAAATATTAAAGAGATGAGTTGATGTGGATTGCATATACAGTTGAAGTCAGAATTATTAGCCCTCGTGTGAATTTTGTTTTCTTTTTCAAATATTTCCCAAATGATGTTTAACAGAGCAAGGAATTTTTCACAGTATTTCTGATAATATTTTTTCTTCTGGAGAAAGTCTTATTTGTTTTATTTCGGCTAGAATAAAAGCAGTTTTTTATTTTTTTAAAAACATTTTAAGGTCAAAATTATTAGCCCCCCAAAGCAATATTTTTATGTTATGTTATACAATGATTTTCCTAATTACCCCAATCGCTTAGTTAACCTAATTAAGTTAAGCATTTAAATGTCACTTTAAGCTGAATACTAGTGTCTTAAAAAATATCTAGTAAAATATTAAGTACTGTCATCATGGCAAAGATAAAAGAAACCAGTTATTAGAAATGAGTTATTAAAACTATTATTTTTAGTATTAATTTTTTTGATTTAAAAAATCTTCTTTCCTTTAAACAGAAATTGGGGGAAAAATATACAGGAGGCTAATTATTCTGACTTTAACTGTATAATGAGAAAATTTAAGTAAAACAGAAGACCTCCACAAAAAAAAGCAAAAAAAAAAAAGCTTAAAAGCCAATCTTTAACCACAAAGATTAGCTTAGATTCTAAAAACAGAAATCCCCATGCCTAAAACTGTTGCAATCGCACCTTAAAATGCCAATTCTGGCAGCTCACTTGGGTTTAGAACAAAGAAATGCTGCCCATGGAGGTGCTTCTAAAACACAGCATTGAAGTTGTTACTATAAACACTTGGTACCTGGAATGAGCCCAGGCCGAGCTCAAAGACCAGTCGCTCCCGCTTGCTGAAATCCTCCGGGGAAAAGGCAAACACAGTGTAGTGGATCCCAAACAGAGGGATGAGGAGCAGGGTGGAGCGTGCCAGACGTCTGTCAACACACACACACACCGGCGTTTCAGAAGGATGATTGAATCTCTCACCATGTCAACACCAAGAGTTACGGTTATACACTGGAGATCAGAGCCCTTCACAACAGCCCTGCTCCAGATGAAGGTCTGTTTGATATCTCTATTGTTTCTCCCAGACAGCAATGATGAGATCTTCTTCTCAGATGCTTCAGGACAACAATAATCACAAATGTGTCTGCTCTCGACTTTCAGAAGAGATTTCAGCATTGTTTGTCAGTGCTTTACACAAGTACTGCAATAAATTTTTTTATAAATCCAGACAGTTTTCATCAGAAGAGCAGTATACATTCATTCATTCATTTTCTTTTTGGCTTAGTCCCTTTATTAATCAGGGGTCGCCACAGCAGGATGAACCGCCAACTTATCCAGCATATGTTTTACGCAGCGGATGCCCTTCCAGCTGCAACCCATCTCTGGGAAACATCCATACACACCCATTCACACTCATACACTACGGACAATTTTAGCTTACCCAATTCACCTATACCGCATGTCTTTGGACTTGTGGGGGAAACCGGAGCACCCGGAGGAAACCCACGCGAACACGGGGAGAACATGCAAACTCCACACAGAAATGCCAACTGACCCAGCCGAGGCTCGAACCAGCGACCTTCTTGCTGTGAGGCGAACGTGCTACCCACTGCGCCACCGCGTCGCCCCAAGAGCAGTATAGTTTTACTACAAATAATAACAAAAATCATCATTTGTACTCACAAATTCAACATGGTTTTACTTACACTAAACATTGTTCAACTATGTTAGTTGTAGTAAAACTGTAGTCATACAAAAGCTAATCACTGGGCCGAAAAATAGTTTCAAGACTTAAACCAGACTTGACCAGCCTGCGTAAAACCTATTGAATATCCTGTAGCTCTGCGCATGGGCTCAACTCTCAGGGAATGCAAATGACAGACATACATACAAATGCAATGTATGAAAGGTGCTGTATGTAAGTTTTTGACTCTTCTAAAGCATACAAATAACATAGCATGGTTGATAACATGATTGCAGATATTTAAGAAACATGCTAAGTGAACATATTTGTTTATCTGAAAAACAATGCTAAAGTCAGTTATTCTCCTTTGAAAATGTGTGTTCTGTGTCGGAATGTCTGTCTTTGTTTTGGTCTCTATAACCAGCCTACTGCTACTTTTTTGCCATTTTTCCACCTGGGGATACTCATTCCGAGGTCCCTAGAGACTATGCAGCGCCATTGATGCGATCCAAGATCTGTGAAGAGATGATCCCAAGGTATCCATAATCCTGGACCAGGTCGTATCCCGAGCTGATGCTGTGGTCGTCATGGAGAAATGGAGTGCATGAGACTGATTCCTGAATGACCACTGTGATAAACGAGTCCCCACATTGATCCTGCGGGCCAACCTGACTGCCTGCCGGTGCCCTACTCACACCTGCAGCTTCTCCACAATAGACGTCCAGCTTCTTCAGCCTCCAGCGCCTACACTGCAGCTCTGAACAGGAAGTTTGGCCAGATGAAAAATGGTCGTGCCTAACAGAGCCTAGTTTCTCTCGAGGTTTTTTTTTCCCTTCACTTCGTCAATTTGTGAAGTTTTTTTTCCTCGCCACTGTCACCGCTGGCTTGCTCGGATCGGGACTTGTGGAGCTGTGCTTCGGTGGATTTGCTCTACAGTGTTTGAACTTTCAGCAGTGAAATTTAAACCACACGGAACTAAACTAAACTGAACTTCAACTCTGAAAACTGGACTTTACTAGAACTATGTTAAGCTGCTTTGACACAATCTACATTGTGAAAAGCGCTATATAAATAAACTTGACTTGACTTGACTTTACTCAAGTATGTTTTAGTAATCTTGGTTTCCTTGGTGGAAAACACACTGTATTTTTATTTCAGTCTGGAAGGCTGCTTCAATGTATACAACTGCAGCCGAAAATGTGTCCTCTGCAGGACAGCAGCAGCCTCCGAAATGAGTCGCAGATTCAGAGTTAAAAATCCACATTAGGTGATTTTTAATTAGCAAATAATATAACTATTATAAATGTAAACATTAGCTGAGCAGCGTACATTGTAACACCGTTTCTTAACAACACGCAACTCGACAAGATTTCAGCAACAAGCAATTTGACTGTCTGGGCCAGACGCAACGTAGCAGAAACATTTAAATACCAGCCATTCAGAAGCACAGAATAGTGCACTGCACTTCAACTAAATTATTAAATGTACATGCTTAGTGACTGATATTTTTTGGTTTGCAGTCACAGTTCAAGCGTTCATTTTCTAATACGTTTATTTTATTTTCAAGATCTGAGGTAAACTATCTGCTGCTGCTTTCACTATGGCAATACATGTCATGTAAAATGATATTCAAACTGATATTGTTAGCATTTAACACTGAAAAAAGCACATAATCAGTACCTGAGGTGATCGTTGTCATAATAGTTTCATAGAAACCATTTCTAAAATAGAAATTTCAGGTGATGGTTTGGTCAAAAACTCATTTAACATGGAAAAGATTCCTTCTGTTGTGTATCATCACATGTATTTATGGTGTATGCTCAATAGTCAGGCATGCTAACTCATGTTGGTGTCATCAATCTGGCAACCTGCATTTGCATGTAGTTCTTATGCTGTGTTCACACCAGACGTGACATGACTGAATAAATTCCGCTATTCGCATGTAAATAGCCGCGTGAACATTTTGAGTTTACTCGCTTCATTCGTGCCTCAAATTCACTTCATTCGCATGTCAAATTCACTTCACAATAGATGCGGATTTGCGTCATGGGCGGGGCTTCTTTCTGCCCGGTGACTCTAGCTTCATTGCTAAATGACTAACATGGATTTTATTGAGAGCATAGCTGTGTTTATGTGCTTTAGGAAGGAACGCTGAACAACATCGTATATTCGTTCGGCGCCATGTCTGAGTCCACTAGATCCTTTCAGAGATACACCCAGCTCTGTGAGTTCATCAACTTCTCCAGAAACTGTACCTGGATGATGGCTGCTTTCAGCGGTGCTTTAGACTGAGCCGAGCCCAGTTTGATGAGCTGTTGTCCGGTGTCGGCAAGAGGATTTCCCTTCGGGACACCAACAACAGGCACTACGTCATAATCACACCCCTACAAGAGAAAGCTCCTGATTGGCTAATGCGGCGCAAATGTCCGCTGAAGTTCAGATTTTCCAACTTGAGCGATTCACGCATCAAGCGCACAAAACGCTTCATTCACGCGAATCACATCATTCGCGCTGCCTCATCCACACGAAACATGCCGCAGGATGTCTATTCACGTCTTTGCATTGACTTAACATGTAACTCACTGACGCTTGACGTTTCATCTGCGTCTGGTGTGAACGCACCATTAGAGCAGGGGCCAGGTGAAAAGATGTTTTGATTTTGAACTGCAATACCTAGTTAAACCACTGGGTGTCAATATTACATACTGCACCTTTAAAAATCACTTTGGCAAATCTGCTAAATATAAGGTACAAAAGTATAAATAACACGAAACAAAAACAAAAGGTACACAATACAAAACACCACGTGAAATCATAAAACAATCAGCACTCACAGCCTTTTTTCCTCAATGAATATTTAAAAATAAAAAATGCACACTGACTGGCCAACATAGACTCAGACACACACACGCGCGCGCATACCGCATACACACATGCACACACACTTACAGCGTGATGGTAGAAAGCTCTGACATCCTGCACGAATGCTGGACGGCCTGTGTGGGCTCACTGAAGCATTTCTGTGCACAGCTGCTAAACACGACAAAGACAACAAACACTCTTTAGGACAAAACACACACACACACACACACACACACACACACACACACACACACACACACACACACACACACACACACACACACACACACACACACGCACGCACAAACACACAAACACACAACAGACCTCAATACACAAAAACACACAAAACAGACTACAAAACATACAAATGCACACACATACACAACAGACCTCAATACACACAAACGCACGCACGCACACACGCACACACACACACACCTCAAAGCTGAGAGACCTCAAGGACCTTTTATAGCACAAGCATACTTCGCACGGCACAATTTTTTTCATGCAATTATACTAAATAGGGCTTCAAAGAAAGTAAAATCCACCTAAAATGCTCCAAACATCTTGTGCTCTACATTATTTTGACTATTTAGATGCCAAACATGAATTAAAGTCATTCTTAATAGAATCTTGTGGAAAAGACATAAGCTCTCATTACAAACAAATGGCTCATTCAGAAAACTGTATAGTGTTTTTAGTCTTCACTGCTACAGAAGCCAAAAAATCCCTAACAAGTTGTCTTAAAAACACAGCCCCGATTTCATCTCTCATGAAATCAGCATAACAGATTTACAAAACAGAAACCTTAACCACACAAACAAAAATCAAATATTGACACCCTATGATAATTCCAACACAGGCTCATTGGAAATATGTGCTTCAGCCTCCATTTGTTGAGGGTTGACTGCAGTCATGAACACTAGGGGGCAGTATGAAGCCAACAACTTTTGCTCCTTTTCACAATAATGATATTTACTAGGAAATAATATATATATGAGGTTATATATATATATATATGCCTCACACTCATATGCAATTATGAGTGTGAGGCACACTCATAATTGCATAATGTTTTGAGGTTGTCATGTTGAGGGGGTCCTGGTTTTGTTCACATATTAGTAATCGAATATGTTTGCCTCACCTATCTATCTCCATATGGTCAACTTTTCTGGTGTGGTCAGTTTGCTCAGTAGCTTACATTGTACGGTGTACAAAGCCCTCGGATTTAAGTCTGGTGAAGTACACTTTCACAAAAGAGCTTAAAGTAATGTAAAATCAAGGTAAAACTATGTGGTCGCAGTACACTTTTCTCTTATGCTTGCTTTTGAAAACACTATTGATTGGGTTTAGGGAAGAGTTTAGGTCAGTGGTTCGCTAGTTGATCTGTACAACAAGTGCTGCCTTTTTGTGGACATGTATAAGAAGGATGTGTCTCTGAAACGTACAACAAAACATAGCCCAAGAAACATATTTCAGATTCAAAAAAATGTAGACAGCACCCTCTAGTGGATTTGTCATGTGAAATGTGCAACGAATTGTACTTGGAGAAATGTATTTTGCATTTCCCAAAAATTTAGGCTGAGGCACGTATTTTCAATGAGCCTGGGCTGTATGATCCCAGAAAAAATAATCCATTGATTTGAATCCATTGGCCTGTTTTGAGCTTCGAGGTTGTGAATCACGTTCATTCAATTTATTCATATTTTCAAACAAGAATGTTTAATAGCGGAATTTGTGAAGAAAAACTACATTTACTACAAAACAACTACAACTACAGCTGCAGAAAACACCAATCAAAGAGTCATTCATTCATTCATTCATTCATTTTCCTTCGGCTTAGTCCCTTATTTATCGGGGGTCGCCACAGTGGAATGAACCGCCAACTATTCCAGCATATGTTTTACACAGCAGATTCCCTTCCAGCCACAACCCAGTACTGGAAAACACCCGAATACTCTCTCATTCACACACACTTATACACTACGGCCAATTTAGTTTATTCAAATCACCTATACCGCATGTCTTTGGACTGTGGGGGAAACCCACGCCAACACGGGGAGAACATGCAAATTCCACACAGAAACGCCAACTGGCCCAGCTGAGACTCGAACCAGCGACCTTCTTGCTGTGAGAAGACAGTGAGATATTAAGCTCCTCCCATTCCCATGAACCACAGCAAATGACTAATTATTCATTAAATTCCAATGCTATCCATAAAGTATAATGTTTTTTGAATCGGTAAACAAGTGATAGCCTTTCTTCCAAAATTATTTATTTATTTTTTGTATAAAATATCAAAAAAGATGCCATATTTTCAGAAATTCAGAAGTATATTCATTTTTAGACAACACATAACCAATGTTTTAACTCAGAAAAGTCAGAAAATCAATATTTGGTGGAATTACCACTCATAATCCCGACAAATTGTCATTTTCTGTACAAAAATGCTCTTAAATGAAGCCATTTTTATTACAACTTCAGAAGAAATATCATCAGACCCTTATGTAATAAACCAAATACTAACATTTCAATTAAACCCATACCTAATAAATCCAGTAAATCCAGAGAAACAGAGACAAATACTACCTCTGGATCAAACAACAGTACAAAAGTGTGACCACTACATTATAAACTGTATTAAATCCCAGTCAGATGGCTACAAATTTGGTCAGAATTCCCAAAAGTCATCTTCTAATGTAAGCCAAACGAATGCTAGCGCTCACACTCTCAAGACTTGACAATCTCCTTTCAGCCACTGTTTCAACAACATCAACCAATCAGACGCAACACATCAATAACACATTGTTTTCACGCCGACTGAGACACACACAGACACACACACTCACAGATAAATGCTGGACTCGTTTCCACCGATGTCTGGAGACTGAAGCTTCTGCACCAGGATTATGATGATCCCAATGAACAGCACAAAGTTGATCTGAAAGGAAAAGTGCATGTATGTTTATTATGCCTCCATTCAAATGTGCTGATAAATGTATTACTTTTATTGATCTATGCTCTAAAAAAAACACACAGCTCACCATGATTGATGCCACCACAGGGCCTTTGATCACCCACCAGAGGGCAGTGTTATCATTCATGTCCCAGCAGCTGCAGAAATACAAGTGATTTTCTGTAAGAGACTTTGTGGCCATTCATTGGTCGGTTTGGTCATTTTTAATGTGCTGCTGAAGAAAAAAAAGTCAACTAAATCTTGGATGGCCTAAGTTAAATTAACTACAAATTTTATTTTTAGGGTAAATTATCTGTTTAAATTAGTACATTAAGTTTACTACTCAATACTAACTCTGCATATAATATATGGGTGTAAATGTCATTTAACAGTAGGGGGGGGGGGACAATAAATATAAAACTTTGACCCTGATTCATTATGGTTTTATATTCCACACAGTATCTTTAAGAAGGTGGGTGGTCTAAACTTTCTTTTGACTTGCAATTTTTCACCATCGAAATTACCTGTATTTCATGAGCAAGCACTCTTGGCTTGGAAACTTTGCTTTGTGCATAATTTTTCTCCTCACAGAATGAAAAATTTGAATAACTAATTGATTACTGTTAAAGGAAAGAGTTTATATTTGGAGAAATGGTTGGAACATGGGTTGGTAAATGTAAGTGATTTATTTGATTCATCCTTAAGAATCTATTCATATGAATCATTATTATAAAAGTTCAATTTTCCTGTTAAATTTAAAGAATTTTCGACAGTGATCAAAGCTATCCCCTCGGGACTCGTTAATTTAATGTGCAGTCATTTGACCTATTATAAGATAGAAAATAAAGAATGTAATTTCCTGATAAATGGTAAAAATATATTTGACAAAAAATGTACTAACAAAGACATAAGGCAAGTAATTAATGATAAAAATATTCCAAGAGGGAAATTGTATTGGAATTCTTTATTATGGGAGGTTAATTGGAGAAAAGCATGGCTGCTACCAACAAATTTTGCATTTCAAATAAAGTAAGAGAAATTCATTTAAAGATTTTACATAAAATAAACCCAACCAACATGTTACTTTCCAAATTTTCAGATATTGAGAAAGAATGTTCATTTTGTAAAAACAATGAGAAATCCTTGTGTCACTTATTTGTTGATTGTCAAAGTGTGCAATTATTCTGGAAAGACTGTTTTTCTGTTTATTCTGCTAAAAATAATATATTGATAACATTGAAGCAAAAGAAATTATTTGTTATTTTGAAAATGGTGATAAAATTTTTTTAACAATTTTGTTCATTTTATTATTTTAAATGGTAAATTCTTTATCCACAAATGTAGACTTTCAAAATCCCCTCCTTTATACAAGGTTTTTGTCAACGAACTTAATCTTTTAATGACGTCTCTCAAAGAAAATATAAAAGCTCTGTCTACTGTAAGCTATTATAAATCTGTTTTTGGTGTCTTGTGAATGTCTTCCATTTGTTTTGTTTTGTGTGTTTTTTCTTCTTCTTTTTTTGAATTTCAATTGTCTTTGGAATTTTTGTTTGTTGCCTGTTTTTGCTGTATTTGTAAATTACTAATGCACAATAAAAAAAGAAAAAACTTTCTCATGAGCAATTTTTGAAGGGGACACAAATAATTCAGTCAAATTGTACATATATAAATGTATTTATATATGTCCAGAAATGTCCACGTTAATGAAGACACTTAAGAACAGAATAGAAATTGATTATACAAAAAAATACAGTGGGGTCAGTTCGGATGTAGCACAGTGCTCATTTAGTAAATGCACAGCTAAACAATATGCTAATTGTGGCCGTTAATGTTAAGTTAACATTATCCCAAGTCGTCACAAATAAAACAATGCATGAGAAACGGCTTTGGTTGGCGTGTTAATTGCAGTGCACTACGCAACAAGCTATTTTAAACAAGCTAACGTTAACTAGATAAGTAATATTTTAAATCGCTAACATCTGTACAATTACATTGGTAATCAGCATTTTTGACGCAACTAATTTATGAATGAGTCTGTATCAACTACATTAAAGAGAATCACTTTATTTACAGTGAATAAATTACCCTACTTACTGGAGTTCAACATTAACTGAGCCGCAGCCGCACACCTGACTCGTGTGTGTAGAGTAGGTGAGATGAGCTGGGAAAGCAGGCAGTGGGCCAAACCACTTTGAGGAAGGGGAGGGGAAACTCAACTGTTTCTAAATGCATTTGTTGCGTTTGTTTGATTTTTTTTTCCACTTACAAAATTATTATTATATATTTTTCACAATAGAGAATGCAATTTTTGTTTAAATAATTTTTTGGGGGAGACAAATTTATGCCCGTGATAATATAATATAATATAATATAACATAACATAACATAACATAACATAACATAACATAACATAACATAACATAACATAACATAA
>CAIGQV010018314.1:1030451-1037322 GCA_903798115.1 Danio jaintianensis | reverse complement strand
TACTCACAAAGAAGAGCTCTTGTGTGTTCATCTGAGTCATATAAGTTTGCTTTTATGTCATGAAATGAATGTAAACAACTGATTATGAAAACCTTTGCTTAAATCTTTCCTAATGGTTCCTTTTAGGTTCAAATGGTATTTGTAAGAAATTGTAAGGAATGTGATGCAAGTACGGCTGTTCGTAAAGCAAACATAGCAATCTGCTGTCTAAAAGTAAGCTCAGAATCACTTCAAGGAAAATACAGCAATGTATTTTGAATACTTCAGAATTCCAATTTAATTTCCCAAACAATTTTTCACCACAGCTATACTCTAAAGCATTCGGACACCAAGTCACACAGGCAAATGCATTCAAAAATATGAGAAAATTATAAAACCAAGCAGCATTTATTTTGAAGGAAAACTAAATATGCCGCAAAATATATTCTTTAAGTCATGCCAATTGCTCAAAACCATTTGTAAGTGTAAACTGCAGCTCATTGTCCAGAAACAAGAGCTCTGAACCAGGTCTTTAATTGCTGTCGTATTAATGCTATTCAGATATCTTGAAAGTGACGCTTCTTTCTCTGCTGGAAAACATGTTGCTCTTTTTTGCGGTTGAGTGAACTATTGTCAGCTAATTAGCTTAAACGCCCCAAGAGGATCCTGATTGGACAGCTAAAATTTGCAAAGAATTTAATGGGTTTGAAGTGAGACTGAGAAAGGAGATGAAGCATACAGTAAAGGGAGAAAATGAAGAGAGCACTTGACAATTCTCATTATTTATAGTTATGTGTGTGAGCAACATGTATTTTTTGTTTTATTCTGCAAATTGCTGATGACATTTATACCAAATTTAAATAAAAAATATGATCATTTACAGCTTTTTTTGTTGTTGCAGATTTGTTTTCATGCTTCATTCATTCTTTTTCCTTCGGCTTAGTCCCTTATTTATCAGGGGTCGCCACAGCGGAATGAACCGGCAACTATTCCGGCATATGTTTTATGCAGCGGATGCCCTTTCAGCCGCAACCCAGTACTGGGAAACACCCACACACTCTTGCACATACTCATATACACTTTGGCCAATTTAGCTTATTCAATTCACCTGTACTGCATGTCTTTGGACTGTGGGGGAAACCGGAGCACCCGGAGGAAACCCTTGCAAACACAGGGAGAACATGCTCCACACAGAACTCCACACAGAAACCCCAACTGACCCAGCCGGGGCTCGAACCAGCGACCTTCTTGCTGTGAGGCCCACTGCGCCACCGTGCTGCCCCGCATTCATGTTTAATATTTATGTTATTTTTTAGACACCACAATATCAGTGTATTAACTTAAAGGGATTGTTCACAAAAAAATGAAAACTTGGTCATCATTTACACACCCTTTACTTGTTTCAAACCTTTACGACTAAAGTTTGCTTGTTTTGACACATTATTTAAAATATGTGGCTAAGAAATAACTAAACTTGAATTTTTTTTAATGAGACAAGTAATAATCTTTTCCACTGGAACAACCGGGGCATTAGAAAAAGAAAATCATTAGTGTTTAGCTCTGTTAGGGTTAAGGTTAGTCAGAAATTTCACTCATAATGGTCTTAAAAAGGTTTTAAAAATGGTCTTAAAAATTTTGACCTGACTGCACCTATAAATTATTCTTAAAGGGCACCTATGATGAAAATCATCTTTTGCAAGCTGTTTGGACAGAACTGTGTGTAGGTATAGAGTGTCCACATTCATATTGTTGTGATATAAAGACAATAAGTCTCTTTTTTTAAATTTCTTGACGTTAAAATAGGATCCAAATCCCTCCCATTTTGAGGCCCACCGCAACGTGACGTAGGAGTGCAGTTTCCCCGCCCACCGAATTGATTGACAGCCGCGTATTAAAATGTCTCTGTAGTAACATGTATAATCATATCCACAAGACGCAAAAGCAAAGCAACTGGGATTAAAAGATCTGTTCAGCTCGCTGTGATTATCAGTCATCATCAAATGTGATCAAGAATGAGTTTCACAAGTTTAAAACGTTTTTAAAACAGTGCATGTGTTTAATAAAGACAGTAAAATCGCTGTAATTGATCACCACAGCCATGTCAGTACAATTATAAAAGAAGACGCTTCGATCCCGGTTTGTGGACATTAAATCAGGTTTATTTTGTACATTAACATTATGGATGTCCATACAGCAGTGGATATTAATGTGTATCCTGTCACATTTGCCGTGGAAAAACAGTGCAAAGTTAAACGTGCACGCTGTGTGTATGTGTCCGTTGTGTGTGTGTGTGTGTGTGTGTGTGAACTTTGTAACGACATTGCGTGTGACTCATCGCTGCAGAAAGGCTTGAATTCACTCCACAACAAATACATCAAATAATCATTGGTAAAGTTCTTACTGTAGTATTTCTCACAAACGTTACGTGAGATTTGCTTCTTTCATGCCTGTCACTGTGCTGTTTATCTGACACAGCCGGAGATTGAGGCACGCTCTGACAGGCATGTAGGAACGGTGGGTGGGGAGAACTAGCATTAAAGGCACAGGCAACAAAAACAGCTACAAGATGCTCAGAGCTGAAAATGACAAACTTCTGAAAGGTATAATAAATAATCTGATGGGTGTTTTGAGCTGAAACTTTACAGACTCATTCTGGAGACACAAAAGACTTATCTTAAATCTTGAAAAAAGGGGTAAAATTGGTGCCCTTTATACATTTTATTGAGATGGATCATTGGATGTGATTGGATGGTTATAGGCTCAAATGCATAGCTTTATAGACATGAAAATGAAGAGCGGTTTAAAATGATTTAAGACCTACAACAAAATATTTCAGTGAATTTAAGGTTTTTTTAATGCCCAACATTTTGTTTTTGAAATGTAAGACATTTTAAGACTTTAAGACCCTGCGGAGGTCAATTGGATTGAGTAAATTGGCCGTAGCGTGTGTGTTTAAAGCGCACTGTAAAAAAATGTCCGTAAATTAGCAGTTTTCCCTATTTTGTGATTCATATTTTTTATTCTCCCACATTTATTTATGCTTTTGTCTTGCATTATGCAACCTTGATCTTTCTTCCAACAGCTTTTACCCTTAAAGTTCGAAAAAGTGACTTTTATTAGCATTTTTAATAGTTTAAAGTGATATATTGTCTGGGTTGGTGTTATATATTATGGTACAAACACCTTGTAATAATCTGCCAGTACATTTTCTGTTATTTTACAGACTTATTTCTCTATATATTATTTCTTATACAGTATATTATTTCAAACTACTGAAATGTCAATAAAAGTCACTTTGTTTTCACTTTTCAACATCAGAGGTCAACAGAGCAGAGATCAACATCCCATAATGCAATTCAATAGCGCAAATAAACAGAAAACACACAAAAAACGAAAACTCTTAATTAACATATATTTTTTACAGTGTGTGTGTGTGTGTGTGTGTTTCAGCTGCAAGGACATCCACTGTATAAAACAATTGCCGGTTAATTGGCGGTTTATTCCGCTGTGGCGACCCCTGATAAGTCAAAGAAAAACGAATGACTAACCCTTCTACTCACTATTGAAAATTGTTACGCTGAAATCCCCCATGCAAACCTTTTACAGTTTGGTGCATTTGCCCCCAAGTGTCTTTCTAGCAACTCCAGCTGTTTTATACGTTATAATCTGGTATTTTCTGCTCCGAACAGTCAGAATATCTGGAGTGTCCTTGAGGCTGCAAACACATGAGTCAGAGAGCTTTTCTTTTCTCCATCTTCCTGTTCTCTCTCTCTCTCAGCTCATTTATCCACATCTCGCTGTATGAGTCCTGCGGCTCGCACAGAAATAACTCGTCTGCTCTGTAATTGCTGACAGGTGTCACTGCCTCTTCCTGTTAACCATGGTACCTGAATGCCTCTATAGGGGACGATGACACACTAGTACACCGTGAGCAAAAAACCCCCCCAAAAAACAATGAACGCAATTTCTGGTAACCTGGTTCTTATTTTCAGATTCTTGACAATCAGGACTAATTAATTTTGAATAAGCTGCTAAAAAGAGAGTGTAAAGAATGTTCGCTATGTTATATGATTAATTGTAACTGAATCCTTTCAAAGAATCAAACTGTTTAAATGAATCGGACAGGAGAAGATTCCCCTCAAAATGTCTCTGAGTGCAGAGAAAAGCACTATATACATATAATAAATATAATAATAATACAAGACAAAGAGAGAGATAGAAATTCGGCAGTTCTTTGACTTCTTCAAACAAAATTCATTGTTCTCAAACAATCTAATTGAGTCTAATAAAACAATTAACCCCTTTTCACAAGAAGGTTATGACATGTTTAATGGTCATCAATCTTAATTCCTTAAAAGTTTTTATTATTTTTATTTTTATTTTTATTTTTAAACGTATGAACATTTGTTAGGCCACTTTATTATGTACACCTTACTAGTACCGGGTTGGACCCCCTTTTGCCTTCAGAATTGCCTTGATCCTTCGTGGCATAGATTCAACAAGGTACTGGAAATATTCCTCAGAGATTTTGGTCCATATTGACATGATACCATCACGCAGTTGCTGCAGATTTGTCGGCTGCACATCCATGATGCGAATCTCCCGTTCCACCACATCCCAAAGGTGCTCTATTGGATTGAGATCTGGTGACTGTGGAGGCCGTTTAAGTACAGTGAACTCATTGTCATGTTCAAGAAACCAGTTTGAGATGATTCACGCTTTATGACATGGCGTGTTATCCTGCTGGAAGTAGCCATCAGAAGATGGGTACACTGTGGTCATAAAGGGATGGACATGGTCAGCAACAATACTCAGGTAGGCTGTGGCGTTGACACGATTCTCAATTGGTACAAAAAAGTGTGCCAAGGAAATATCCCCCACACCATTACACCACCACCACCACCAGCCTAAACCATTGATACAAGGCAGGATGGATCCATGCTTTTATGTTGTTGACGCCAAATTCTGACCCTACCATCAAAATGTCGCAGCAGAAATTGAGACTCATCAGACCAGGCAACGTGTTTCCAATCTTCTATTGTCCAATTTTGGTGAGCCTGTGCGAATTGTGGCCTCAGTGTCCTGTTTTTAGCTGACAGGAGTGGCATCCGGTGTGGTCTTCTGCTGCTGTAGCCCATCCGCCTCAAGGTTGGACGTGTTGCGCGTTCAGAGATGCTCTTCTGCATACCTTGGTTGTAACGAGTGGTTATTTGAGTTACTGTTGCCTTTCTATCAGCTCGAACCAGTCTGGCCATTCTCCTCTGACCTCTGGAATCAACAAGGCATTTGCGCCCACAGAACTGCCACTCACTGGATATTTTCTCTTTTTCAGACCATTCTCTGTAAACCCAAGAGATGGTTGTGTGTGAAAATCCCAGTAGATCAGCAGTTTCTGAAATACTCAGACCAGCCCGTCTGGCACCAACAACCATGCCACGTTCAAAGTCACTTAAATCACCTTTCTTCCCCTATTCTGATGCTCGGTTTGAACTGCAGCAGATCGTCTTGACCATGTCTACATGTCTAAATGCATTGAGTTGCTGCCATGTGATTGGCTGATTAGAAATTTGCGTTAACGAGCAGTTGGACAGGCGTGGTCACCAAAAAGTGGTCAGTTTTAATAAAGTTTGTCACGGGAGGCTTGCATGAAATGTTCCTGAATAAAAGTGAAAGTGCCAAACTGCAGTTAAAGTCAACAAATTAAAAATGATACACCCGAAATTGCATGAAAACGTGGATAGCGTGGTGACGCAATGACGTTAATCAATCTATATGCTATAACATGCAAAACGGGATCATGAAAGGAACATTCAAAAAGCAACTCATGTAAACACCTTAATCATACTATTTTCTTATTCAGATTAAGGCAAATCATTAGATTACTGATGTCCATGTAAACGTAGTCTATGACGACATCTGCTACTGAGAAACCCGGAAATGTGAAAAGGGTCCATTAGTGTTTATTAACATTATTAATAACAGTGGTATTTCATGTTCCTTAGTTTAGTTTGCTAAAATATTAGGTGACTTAAATGTAACTGCACTCAAGTTCAAATGTTTGAGTTCAAATGTTTGAATCATTAAAAAAAGTTAAGAATGTTTCTTCATATTACACTGATTTCTGCAGAACCATGCAAGCGGTAATCACTGCAGAACCACATGGGCAGAGCTGAGCTCCAGCAAGGGGGAGCTTGAGCTCTAGCTCCTCCTTGCTGCACTTCTTAAACTAGTGATGTCACTGGGGGTTGGGGTTAGGGGTGGAGTGAACGCATTAAAACAGCTTATAGGAGGAGGAGCTGGAGCTCAAGCTCCCCGTCATTGCAGCCCAAGTGTCTCCAACCATGTTAAACTGAAGAGTAAAAGTAATGTTGATGAAAATTCAGCTTTGCATCACAGAAATATGTCCCAAATGATGTTTAAAATATTTACAATATTTCATATAATATGTTTTCTTCTGGAGAAAGTCTTGTTTGTTTTATTTCGGCTAGAATAAAAGCAGTTTTTTATTTTTTTTAAAACCATTTTAAGGTCAATATTATTAACCCCCTTAAGCAATATTTGTTTTCAATTGTCTACAGGACAAATCATTGTTATACAATGACTTGCCTAATTACTCTAACTTGTCAAATTAACCTAGTTAAGCCTTTAAATTGCACTGAACACTAGTATCTTGAAAATATTATGTACTGTCATCATGGCAAAGATAAAAGAAATCAGTAATTAGAAATGAATTATTGAAACTATTATGTTTAGAAATGTGTTAAACAGAAATTGGGGAAAAAATATACAGAGGGGCTAATAACTCTGACTTCAACTGTACAAATAGTTTGAAACAGGCTTTGCTCTCTTACCAAATTTTTGGTCGTCTTTGGCGTCATGCAGCGCGATTCGC
>CAIGQV010018314.1:1025451-1027951 GCA_903798115.1 Danio jaintianensis | reverse complement strand
AAAAACAAAACAATCTGCATTTTTACATTTTCAAAATCCTTCATTTATGTGTATTTAGCCATTTCAAGGCTATCCCATGGCAATTCGTAGCTTTTTGATTTAGTGGCTAATTCGTATGAATTCGTACGATCTCATTCATACAATTTAGATCGATTTGCTAATCCCCCAATGACGGTTGGGTTTAGGGATGTGGTTTGCTCATAAAATCATACAGTTTCGTTCGACTGAACTCATATGAATTTGTACGAATTAGCCACTAAACAGACAAAACATAAAATAGTTATGTTTCCTTGTGAGATCAGGCTGGCCATTGTCCTCATGGGAACCAAAAAAAAGTCCTCACAAGGTCAAAATTTAGTGGTACAGTGGTCCCTCGTTAACCGTGGGAGTTACGTTCTAAAAATAACCCGCAATAGGCGAAATCCGCGAAGTAGTCCGCTTTATTTTTTACAATTATTAAAGATGTTTTAAGGCTGTAAAACCCCTCACTACACACTTTATACACTTTTCTCAGACAGGCATTAACATTTTCACACTTTTCTCTCTTGTTTAAACACTCTCAAAGTTCAAACTGTTGTAGAAAAATAAGTCCAGTATTATACAGTAGAATGAAACCAAAGATCAAAACCTGTTGTCAGGCGTAAACATTCATCGCTGTCAGCAAAAGGTTCATAAAGCTTTTTAGCTTTTGTGCGGACAATGTTGGCATCCAGTGTAATGTTCTTTTTCCTGCAGTCACTGATCCACAAAACTAAAACACACCGGATGCGCCGCGCACATGACAGTTGGAAGCAACATACACCAGACGAGCGCATTCGCATGTTATTTTAAATTAAATTATTCAGATGGTGCTCTGTGGCACGGCAGAAATATGAACAGTGTCCTGAGTCGTAGCTGGGCACCGCAGAGAGCCACCGACTTGCGGCGCCAGTGCGTACCCTGATATAAACCTGTTTACAATTCTAAAATGCATGGCACTGCGTGGCGCATCTAGTGTGCGACCCCCTTCACGATGGTCTTGCTGCGGACTGTTACAAACCTTTTTGCATCCTTGTTGGAACTCACACTTCTAGCAATCAAAGATTTATGTTAATTTGGCAAGCTGAACGCTTCCTGTACTGTACAGGAGACACAGAGGAGATTGATTGGCAATGGTCTACAGCCAATCAGGATGCAGAACACAATACACTGTAAAAAAAAAAGCATGTCAAATTGCACAAAAAAAAAATCTGCGAAACTGCAAGGCCGCGAAAGGTGAACCGCGTTATTGCGAGGGACCACTGTATTGCTATTCTTGTGGAGACATTTGGCACATATGAGGAATACAAGGCACACACATGCGCACTGCTTATACTCTACAGACTGCATATTCTGCATTTTTACATTTTCAATCTGCAAAAACAAAACAATCTGCATTTTGACATTTTCAAACTTAATAATGTATATTTTTATCAGCTATTTTCCTCAAGGGAACCAAAAACAAGTCCCCATAAGGTCAAATTCTAGTGGTATTGATATTCCTGTGGGGACATTTGGCACATATAAGGAATACAATGCGCGCACACACACACACACACACACTTCCTGTTGCAAAATGATGTAAACACGGAGGGACACACAACAGCACAAACCTACATTTTATGTAGACAGGATTAACACAATAAACATGATAGATAAGATACTCTCGTCACAATGTTTCTTACCTCATACTATACTTGGAAATTACCAAGAACTAAAAAAGGAGAGATTATCACAGAAGGATCTCCAAAACCACACAGTGTGCTTTTCTTCTTCTGTTCAAAGGTCAACCTCACTGATACGTGTTGAAACTGAAAGTGGCATTAAAGCAACAAGTACGTTCTTGAATTTTCTCCTTGTCTTTTCTCGATGCTAGTGTGTCACAATGACTGTGTGTTCATCCTGAGCGGCTTTTAATGCATTGCTATGTGTTATTATCATGAAACCAAACTAAAACTATTACAAATGTTTTTGCTCATTTAAATGAAGCAAAAAACCATCCTACAATGATTTGGTTTTTCAAGATGCAATATATTCCTCAAGTGTCCCCAGATTGTGTCTGTGAAGTTACCATGCTGTAAATGTTCAATGTGTTTCTTTAAATGCAAATGAGCTGCTGCTTCTCTCCGCCCCTTTTCCAGAAGAGGGTGGAGCCTTTTCAGCTCCTGCCTCAGATATTTCAGAAACAACAAACAAAAAAAATCTGCTTGCATTTTTAAGGGCTCCAATTTTGGCCTTTTTACAAGATGTAAAATAATAGTCTTTTGTGTCTCCAGAATGTGTCTGGGAGGTGATAATATATAATACCCTTATTTTTATTAAACCAAGAACTTTTAATCCCAATCTTGTGGACATGATTATATGCGTTAATACTGAAACATGGAAACACTCAATCAATGTCAGTGGGTGGGGAAAATCATCATGGTGCGGTGGGCCTCAAAATCGCTGGAATTTGGATCCTATTTTGAAGTCAGAAAATTAA
>CAIGQV010018314.1:1012473-1025051 GCA_903798115.1 Danio jaintianensis | reverse complement strand
GTATTTGTTTTTTCTACTATGAAAGTCAATGATTACGGGTTTCCAGCTTTCATCAAAAAATGTTCCTTAGTGTTTACCAGAATAAAGAAACTTATAAATATTTGGAACCACTTGAGAAAGGGTAAATAGTAAGTACATTTTCATTTTGGGGTGAACTATCCCTTTAAACTACATGTTTTGTTTTATGTCAACGCACAAATACACACAATGCTATGTCAAAAGCATACAAAACCATGTGTTGGTTTTGTCTCTGGAAAAAAATATTTGGTTGTGCATTAGTATATTAAATCTGTGAAACATGACAAAATCTCTAACAGCACAGCCCAACCAGGCTCTGCACCTTTGGCAGAAATTATATAAATGAGTAATTTTGCTAAATGTTTGTTCCTGGAACAAAACTCAGGACTACAATGGAGGCGTTTGAGGGATTTCTAAAACAATGTTTACTGATCTAGAGAATAACTCCATTTGAAGTGGTTTGTAACACTGCAGATATGGTTCACAAATTAATCCATAGAAATACCCCCCCAAAGAACATGCTAACATATATGAGACAGTGGACCACTGTGGGTCTTATTTTGCACAGCTATTGTATGGGTTACAATTATAGATGTTTGCTTTATGCCACAAATCATTAGAAATGAAGTAAAGATCATATTCCATGAAGATATTTAGTAAATATCCTACTGTAAATAGATTAAAAGACAATTTTTGATTAGTAATGTCCATTGCTATGAGCTTAATTAAAACTCAACCCAGGCTCATTGGAAATATGTGGCCAGGGATGCATTTTTGAGAACTGAGAAATATGTTTTTGTTTTCACAAATCCACAAGAGGGTGCCGTGTACATTTTTGACAATCTCAATTACGTTACTGAGGCATGTTTTCTCATACATGCCATTTCTCGTAAATCCATCAGAGGCCGCGGTGTACATTTCTGCATATCTTAAAGTCCTTCTAGCCATGTTCATGAGAGAATCCGGTCAACTTGTAGTGCATAATACATCAGCTTGATATCAACTGACTCACACAGCACCTTCCCTAAACCCAACCGATAGAGTTTTCAAAAGCAAACCAGAAGAGAAAAGCCATTTCCGCCACGTGCTTTTACCATGCGTCACACTGCTTTTGCTTGGGTTTCATTTTATCTGGTTTCTGGAACAGTCCTTTGCTGCATTTGACCCTGGTCAACTATGCTCTGCGTCCTAAGTCTGGCACTGATCATGGTGAACTACTGAGCAAACCAGTCATGCCAAAAAAAAAACATCTATATGGAGGTAAGTGGTCAGCAGTACCACCAAGTAGCATTCGTTTTACACACAAAATGTAGCCATTATGTACCTCAAGGCACATATTTCTGGGTTCTCAGAAATGTATCCCTGAGCACATTTTCCCAATGAGCCTGTCTTGTCAAAACAATTTTAAAGGTGATTTTCTCATTATTTTGAAATGTTTTGAAACCTCAGATTACAGATTTTCAAATATTCATATGTAAGCCAAACATGATCCTAGCCCAAAAACTGCCACAACTGTACACTTATGACTTGTTTTGTTGTCTCATACAGTGCCCAGCATGAATGAGCACACCCTTTACAGATCTCTCTTTTAAATGAATAGTTTCTATAAGATGCCATACAATAAAATAATCATACATATTAGATTAGATTAGATTCATACACATTAGATTAGTCAGTACCAATAACTGGAAATAATCTAACAAAATAACTTAAGATCAGTGCAAAAAAATAGTACAACCTAATGAATTTGTAAGGGAAAAATATGAAATTAAATTTTAAGTGGAAAAATCTAAAGAATTATAATTATTCATTCATTCATTCATTCATTTTCTTTTCGGCTTAGTCCCTTTATTAATCAGGGTCGCCACAGCGGAATGAACCGCCAACTTATCCAGCATATGTTTTACGCAGTGGATGCCCTTCCAGCTGCAACCCAACACCAGGAAACACCCATACACTCTTACATTCACACTCATACACTACGGCCAATTTAGCTTATTGTAGGTCTTTGGACTGTGGGGAAAACCGGAGCACCTGGAGGAAACCCACGCGAACATGCAAACTCCACACAGAAACGCCAACTGACACAGCTGGGGCTCAAACCAGCGACCTTCTTGCTGTGAGGCGATTGTGCTACCCACTGCACCACCGTGCTGCCTAGAATTATAATTCATTCATTCATTCATTTTCTTTTCGGCTTAGTGCCTTTATTAATCTGGGGTCGCCACAGCGGGATGAACCGCCAACTTATCCAGCATATGTTTTACGCAGCGGATGCCCTTCCAGCTGCAACCCATCACTGGGAAACATTCATACACACTCATTCACACACATACACTACGGACAATTTTTTAGCTTACCCAATTCACCTATACCGCATGTCTTTGGACTTGTGGGGGAAACCGGAGCACCCGGAGGAAACCCACGCGAACACGGGGAGAACATGCAAACTCCACACAGAAATGCCAACTGACCCAGCCGAGGCTCGAACCAGCGACCTTCTTGCTGTGAGGCGAACGTGCTACCCACTGCGCCACCGTGTCGCCAGAATTATAATTATAAATTATAATTAATATATATAAATTATAATTATATATATATATATATATATATATATATAATTAACATTTTGTAGTTTCTATATTCTTTTTGCAGTACCTTATTTTAATTTAAATGTATTATCTTTTTACTTCTAACACCATGTGCCAACAAAATATAACACGGCACGGATAAAAAAAGGTATCTTTTCCATGTTAAAAGGAGTTTTTGTCCCAACCATCTGCGACAGCGAGTTGCAAAATTTCTGTTTTAGATATTCTTTCTATTTCCGCGATGCCGCAGCAGAACAACAGCATATACTACAATGACAAAGATCACCTCAGGTACCAATTATGGGCTTTATTCAGTGTTAAATGCTACCAATGTGAGTTTAAATACCATTTTACATGACATTTATTGCTATACTACAAAAAGCAGCAGCAGATCAGAAATAAAATAACTAGCAAACAGTCACTCAGTAGCCTAGTAATGTTAAAGAGCACTAATATATATTAATTAGATTAAAAGCCTTTACTATTTTGTTGGGAGTGCAGTGGCTGGTATTTAAACGTTTCTGTCATGTCGTGTTTGATGCAGACAAACAAATTGCTTGTCGCTGGAAACTAAATCATCTATATTCACTGAGAAATTAATACAAATATTAATTTTCAAAAGGAGGTGTTCTCATTTATGTGGTGTACTATATATCCGTTTTTGCTCTTACCAGGCTGAGGATGAGGAAGAGGATGAGGAAGGTCTCTCTCGCTGCTTGTCTATGCATTCTGCTGATGATTGTTCCCAGAGATCTCAAACACAGCCTTATAAAGCCTACAAGAAAGAGTACAGTGTTTTAAAACACACATATACACACTGTAACACTACTGGCCACATCATAAAATACTGATGTCCAGTCTGGAGCTACAGCACTGAACCACCAATGCATTCTTTATTATACCCAACCGCATCTAAAATAATCAAATAATGTGAAGTGCGCAGGGGCCGATGTGGAGGGAGGGGTTTATGGGAAATGTGTGTGGCGAGCAGATTTACTGATCCTCAGCCAATCTGAGGAGGTATAAAATCCCTCAAGATGAGACCTGTGCGAGGATGGGGAAGAGTCTCTGAGCCCCCGCCGTCTTACTCATCTTTATTAGTTCCCAAAAAGGAGGAATAAATGGATGAATCATAGCAAAAAAAACACATGGAGACACAGTAAAACACACACAGAAAGGAGGAACGCTGATTCAATTAATGAGTAACTTGGATGATCTTAAAAGCTATTTGCATTGATATTACAGTGGTTTTTTTGTTTGTTTATCTGGTTGTACTGTAAAGTATGTGAGCGGTTTACATGCATCTGTCAAAAATTAAATAATCTTCTACATAAAATAATCTCCTATCAAATAATGAATTGATAGTGTAATGTTATATTCTTGTTATATTTGATTGAATGGCATTTATGATTTTTGAAGTAGTTTTTTATTTTTATTATTATTAATTAATATTTATTTATTTAATTTGTTTTGGAGTTTTAGTATATTTATTTTATTTTTAATTTAATTTAATTTGTTTTGGACCTGCAGTATATTTATTTTATTTTATTTTATTTTAAGCTTCAGTATAGTTATTTATTTATTTTATTTGTTTTGGAGCTGCAGTACATTTATTTTATTTGTTCTAAAGCTATTTATTTATTTATTTATTTATTTATTTACATATTTATTTATTTTTATTTCATTTTATTTGTTTTGGAGCTGCAGTATATTTATTTTATTTTATTTGTTTTGTTTTGACCTGCAGTATGATTTTTTTATTTTATTTTATTTGAAGCTTCAGTATATTTAATTATTTATTTACTTATTTATTTCTATTTAATTTTATTTACAATCGCCTCACAGCAAGAAGGTCACTGGTTCGAGCCTCGGCTGTGTCGGTTGTCATTTCTGTGTGGAGTTTGCATGTTCTCCCCGTGTTGGCGTGGGTTTCCTCCGGGTACTCCGGTTTCCCCCACAAGTCCAAAGACATGCGCTATAGGTGAATTGGGTAAGCTAAATTGTCAGTAGTGTATGTGTGTGAATGGGTGTGTATGGATGTTTCCCAGACATGGGTTGTGGCTGGAAGGGCATCCGCTGCGTAAAACATATGCTGGATAAGTTGGCGGTTCATTCCGCTGTGGCGACCCCAGATTAATAAAGGGACTAAGCCGAAAAGAAAATGAATGAATGAATGAATTTTATTGTATTTGTTTTGGAACTGCAGTATATTTATTAAAATATTTTTTTTGGTTTTGTTTTACAGCTGCAGTATATTTATTATTGATTATTATTTTTATTTTTATTTTATTATTTTGTTTTATGTGAAGCTGCAGTATTTATTAATTTATTTTATTTGTTTTGGAGCTGCAGTATTATTATTATTAGATAATAATAGATTATTATTTGGAGATCTATTTTATTTTATTTTATAGTAGAGCTGCACTAACAAACCTAATTTCCGTCCTGAGATTAATAAAAAAAAAATCCGTCAGTTCTGTCTCTTTATCCATTGTATAAAATGCATGGTTTTTTTTTTCTTCTTTTCTTTGCAGTCTCTCTCTTCTCTGTGCTATTTCTGTAACCTTGTGGGATGCAAACAGCCACTTCAAGGAGAGAAAGACAGCTGAGTGTCAATCAAACAGAAGGTTTTTTTTTTATTATGGATGCAAAACACACACACAGAGGCTCTGATAACCATCATAATGAGAAGCGCAGAGCTGAACGCGCCTCTGTTTCTGAATGGCTCTCTGTGCTCCTGAAGCAAAAGCAAAAGCATCTGGCAACAATAATGACGGTCATTTAACATTGTGTGTTCTTGTATATTATTATAATGCTATTGTGATCTACAGTATCCATTCACATCATTATCTTTTCCACAAACAAAAGCATCACATTTTCAACGTAGTGTGGCTTCATGTGGTTACAAGGTCAAAAGAGTGTGAGGCTGTGGATTAAACGGAGGTCATTAGTATATGTGTGCTTGAAAATAAAATCATGGAAAGGAATATAGAGGTTTGCATGAATGTGAAGGCAGCATTAATGTGTGACTCACTGCATGCCTTTATATTCACTGCAGAAATCTGGATTGATTTAGTGATGATGGTGCGAGGCGTCACAGAGAAAACATTCAGAGACACTTACAGAGTAAAATTATTGGGTGCTTTGCTGTAAAAGGAACTGGCAACATTTAAAAAGAGTTGTAATTGTAAGTGTAATGTTATATTCTTGTTTTATATATATATTGAATAAAATTTAAGATTTTTTAAGTCGTTTTTTTTATTTTTATTCTTCTTATATTTATTTTATTTTATTTGTTTTGAAGCTGCAGTTTAATTATTTATTAATTTAAATTAATTTGTTTTGAAACTTCAGTATATTTATTTATTTATTTATTTTTTCAGTATATTTTATTTATTTATTTTATTTGTTTTGGAGTTGCAGTATATTTATTTATTTATTTTATTTTAGTTGTTTTGAAGCTTCAGTATATTTATTTATTTTATTTTATTTGTTTTGGAGCTGCAGTATCTTTATTTATTTATTTTATTTTAGTTGTTTTGAAGCTTCAGTATATTTATTTATTTTATTTAATTTGTTTTGGAGCTGCAGTATCTTTATTTATTTATTTTATTTTATTTGTTTTGGAGCTGCAGTATATTTATTTATTTATTTTATTTTAGTTGTTTTGAAGCTTCAGTATATTTATTTATTTATTTATTTATTTTTTCAGTATATTTATTTATTTTATTTTATTTGTTTTGGAGCTGCAGTATCTTTATTTATTTATTTTATTTTAGTTGTTTTGAAGCTTCAGTATATTTATTTATTTTATTTTATTTGTTTTGGAGCTGCAGTATCTTTATTTATTTATTTTATTTTAGTTGTTTTGGAGCTGCAGTATCTTTATTTATTTATTTTATTTTATTTGTTTTGGAGCTGCAGTATCTTTATTTATTTATTTTATTTTAGTTGTTTTGAAGCTTCAGTATATTTATTTATTTTATTTGTTTTGGAGCTGCAGTATCTTTATTTATTTTATTTTAGTTGTTTTGAAGCTTCAGTATATTTATTTATTTATTTTATTTTATTTGTTTTGGAGCTGCAGTATCTTTATTTATTTTATTTTAGTTGTTTTGAAGCTTTAGTATATTTATTTATTTTATTTTATTTGTTTTGGAGCTTTACAGAAAAAAAGAAGCATAATGCAGGATATTTTTAAAGAATTTGACAGTATAATAATGTATATAAAGCTTTATTATAATTACAATTAAACACACTTTCCTTTTAAAAACAAAGTTTGAGGTTTGTTAAACCTCAAGTTGGTATAACTCTGAGTTTGGCTGTCATTCTCATTATTCTTAATGGTGGTCCTTATTAGATTCTCATTACTGTAATAATGAAATCAAACTGTCTGGACAGTTGTTTTTACATCCCTACTGCAACAAATACAGCCTGTTTAAATGCATTACATCAATATCAAAACGTGATCACAATTTTAAAAATGCTCTATAGTTTTTCCTTTTGGCATAAGATTATTTTGCTTACCCCATTAGCAGATAATTTTGCTTGTTTTAAGAAAAAAAACTCACTTGATTTTGACATATTGTTTCTTAAAGCAAGACAATATGTTTAGATTGTCTAGAAAATGCTTTTACATTTAATAATCTTTAGATAATTGGACTAGAAACAAGTCAAAAAAGGTAAGAAAAGCATTTTTGCAGTGCAATATTTTTTCTTACATCGATACTGCAACAAATACAGCCTGTTTACTACATTATATCAATATTAAAACTTAAAAATATAAACAAATTCGTTATCCACATATATCTTCGTATTATTTTGACGTAAAGTGTGACTATTCTTGAGATTTATCCTTTTATTATATATACATATATTAAAAAAAAAAAATAAAAAAAAAAAAACATCTCATGCAATTGCGACAAACATATTTGCATGCATTCAAACGCACCACTTTCTATTCATAGTGTGGATAAATTGGTCAATACTAACCCATAAATCATCTTTCCCATTTACCACACAACGCAAAAAACACTCTCTGAATATTTACTCGTTTTACATGAATAATTAATCTTTGTAGAAAACGCGTGAAGCGAATAAGAAACACACTGAAAACCGCGTCTGGTGAATGGAGGTCGCCCACATTCATTAGACCGCTATAGCTGCTGCTGCTGCTGCTATCACTGACTGAAGAAATGTGAAGAAAACTCACCATCGCACAATCACACGCGATGTATATTTAAATTCCTCTTTCTTCTTTGAACGCCTGCAGATGGAGGTATGTTTGTTGCACCTGTGATCCTGATCTGTGTCTGGAGAAATGAAGGTCTGTGGAGAAGCGGAGGAGCGCGAGACTGAAGAGCTCGTGATTCCCGCACTGACTCTGAGCTGATGATGATGATGAAGATGATGATGAAAATCACCTGCACTAACAAACACACACACAGGACATCATCACGCACACTTTTATTCAGTATCGTTATTTCACATCACTTTATCATCAATCACCAGCAGACAACTTCACAATCCATTCAATGCGTTTTCTTAATAGTCTTTATTTTAGCGCTGTCAAAAGATTCATCGCGAATAATCGCATCCAAAATAAAAGCTTCTAGACAAATAGGTAATATATGTTGGTGCATTTTGGTTTATTATACAGATACATTTATTAAAATGAAATTAGTCACTGAACATAGTTAGAAATAGAAATATAACACATGTAAATTCAAGTGAAATATTGCAAAAACTGCAAAATTTTAACTAAATTTGTTTTTTTTTCTTTTGCTTCTCGATTTTTTCTTCTTTTTAAATTTTTTATTCAATATTTTTTTCTAATATATAACTTTGAATGTAAGCGACACAGTGGCTCAGTGGTTAGCAATGTCGCCTCACAGCAAGAAGGTCACTTGAGTCCCGGTTGTGTCAATTGTCAGTTTGCATGTTCTCCCCGTGTTGGCGTGGGCTTTCTCCGGGTGTTCCGGTTTCACCCACAGTATAGTGAATTGAATAAACTAATTTGGCCGTAGTGTATGAGTGTGTATAGGTGTTTCCCAGTACTGGGTTGCAGCTGGAAATGCATCCACTGTGTAAAACATATGCTGGATAAGTTGGCAGTTCATTCCGCTGTGGCGACCCCAGATGAATAAAAGGACTAAGCCGAAAAGAAAATGAATGAATCAATATTTAGTGATCATGAATAATGTTTTACGCAGTGGATGCCCTTCCAGCTGCAACCCAGTACTGGGAAGCACCCATACATTGTCACATCCACACACGCACTCATACACTATGGCCCATTTAGCTTATTCAATTCACTTGTGCATGTCATTGGACTGTGGGGGAAACCGGAAAACCTGGAGGAAACCCACACCAACACGGGGAGAACATGCAAACTCCACACAGAAACACCAACTGACCCAGCCGGGGCTCGAACCAGCAACCTTCTTGCTGTAAGGTGACAGTGCTAACCACTGAGCCATCGTGCCATCACTAAATATAGCTTTCCAAAACATTATTGTTAAATGCATGCACCATCATTACTGTAATCATAAATCACATGCACTTGCTTTCTATGCACTTCTCTCTTTTGCAAGTTTGTCATTTTAATTGAAGATAATTTAAGATTTAAAATCCACAGTGAACAATCCTTTGTTCTGTAGACAATCGAAAAAAAGATATTGCTTAAGGGGGCTAATAATATTGACCTTAAAATTGTTTTAAAAATATTAAAAACTGCTTTTATTATAGCCGAAATAAAACAAATAAGACTTTCTCCAGTAGAAAAAATATTGTAGGAAATACTGTGAAAAATTCCTTGCTCTGTTAAACATTATTTGGGAAATATTTGAAAAAGAAAAATCACAGGAGGGCTAATAATTTTGACTTCAACTGTATATGTTACAAATTATGCATTCAATAAATTTCTTCAGTCTAAAACAATGCTGGGTTATCATAAGCCAATGTTGAGTCAAATAATTCTTATCATAGTTTATTTCTCAGCCATCATTCATGATCACTAATATTGCCCTCTAGCACTTAACATTGTTTGTAATATTGCTTTCCAATACTAAACACCATTTATAAATAAAGCGTTATTCACTGTTTCTCAGAAATTGAAACAATTTCAATCAGCACAATCTATCTGAAGACGGTTTTGCAGCTCTCCGAGGCCAAAATCTATAAACCAATAATCAATTCTATTATTATTCATAATCGCTAATGTCCCTTTCCAACACTCAATATCATTGAAGTAAATAAACCATCCTTGACCATTATTCAACATTATTGAACCATTATCAACACAATTTTTAAGTGCCTTTTCTAATCCTCCTTTGTTTTGTAAATGTATAATTTCTAAAATCTAATAACCAAATAATATTAATATTCATCATCACTAATACTATTCTCCAACACTGAACATTATTTACACAAATGAGCCATCGTTCACCATTACTACACAAACAATGAACCATCATTCACAGATGAACACCTCACATTTTTAAGTAATCTGCACATATATATATATATATATAAACATAAATATAAAATGTAATGCAGATAATTGGAATACGTGTCAAAATAAACACGTATTCCAATTTTGGTTCTTGCAACACATTTCAAAAAAGTTGGAACAGTAAAGCATTTACCACTTTGTAATGTTGCCATTCCTTTTCACAACACTTAAACGAGACGTTTAGGGACTGAAGACACCAAGTGATGAAGTGTTTCAGGTGTAATTTTGTCCCATTCTTCCTGCAAACAAGTCTTAAGGTGGGCAACAGTACGGGGTCTTCGTTGTTGCATTTTGCACTTCAAAATATGCCACACATTCTCTATTGGAGACAGGTCGGGACTGCAGGCAGGCCAGTCAAGTACCTGTATCCTCTTCCTCCGCAGCCAGGACTTTGTAATGTGTGCAGAATGTGGTTGTGCATTGTCTTGTTGAAATATGCATGGGGCGTCCCTGGAAAAGAAGGCAGCATATTGTGCTCCAAAATCTCTACGTACTTTTCAGTGGTGCCATCACAGAAGTGCAAGTTACCTTTGCCAAGGGCACTGACACAACCCCATACCATGACAGACCCTGGCTTTTAGACTTGTTGCTGGTAACAGTCTGAATGATCCTTTTCTTCTTTGTCCGCTTCTGGACACTGTTAACATAGGGCTTCCTTTTGGCACAGTATAGTTTTAACTGGCATTTGTGGAAGTAACTACATATTGTGGTACTTGACAAAGGTTTGCCAAAGTAGTCCTGAGCCCATGTGGTGATATCGCTTATAGATGAATGAGGATTCTTGCTGCTCTGCTTTCGTACCAAATCATAATTACAAACACCTGTTGACATCACCTGTTATAAAATTTCATCATTATTTAACCAATTTACCTGATTACTAGCCCTAAACTGCTCCTGTCCCAACTTGTTTTAGAATGTGTTGCAGGTCTGAATGACAGCAAAGGATGTATATTTACAAATGAATTATTTTGTGTTCATATTGTCTGCAATGAAATACAAGTAAATTTTTTTATTTGCGTTTTCCATACTGTCCCAACTTTTTCTGAATTGGAGTTGTATATACGGTAACGTGATGTAATTAGTTAACATATTTACTAGCATTAAACAAAAAGTAACAATGCTTTTATTACAGTATTTGTCCATCTTTGTTAATGTTAAAGAAAATAAAGTCTAATAAAATAACAATCTGTAATGAAATGATCTCTAAATGCACCTATACATACAGTTGTACAATTTATAACTCTATAATACATGTTAATTAATGTTAATCAACTTTATAATACATGTTAATTAAATGTTAATGCAAGTTCCTGAACTTTTGAAAGAGCAACATTTGATGATTTGGGAAAAATCCGCCTTGAATTTGAACAGATTAAAGAGATTATGATCCATCAGTAAAAAATTAATAATAATAATAAAAATAATAATAACAAAAAGTCATTCTGCTGTGGCAACCCCTGATAAATAAGGGACTAAGCCGAAGGAAAATTAGTTAAAATATAAAAAGAGAATATTGTTTTGAAAGGACATTGGAGTGAGTAAACAATGACCAACTTAATATTTTTGGCTGAAATATGAATGTTTTTTTCAGTGCCATAGTGTATTTAAATTGCCATGGCTTCAGATTTTTCTCTTTTAATCAGCAAAATAACAAAAGCCAAATGGTTTCTCTGCGGCCGCATGACCTGTGCAATGATACACAATGCTGGAAATGACAGTGCATTCGGAGCTCACGGCGGGACGTTCAGCCCTCCTGCCCCGCATCCTGCTGGGATCTGCTCTCCATCATTTATACTGTCTGAGGTGAGGTAAAGGGGGGCAATGAACTCGCCAAAACCAGAGAATATCTGCAGAGAATCTAAAGGTGAACATATGCACACACAAACACTGCTGAACAAGAGGTTGTAAACAAGATCTAAAACTCTTAAAAGGCAAATGGTTTTAAATTCTATGATGAATGGAAAAATTCAATTCAATTCTATAGTCAATGGAAAAAACGGATAAAATTTGTTCTTGAACTAAAATACAGTTTCAATCCTGATTTGTGATTTTATTATTTAAAGAAATTATATTTTATTATTTTAAATGAATATTTTCCATTGTAAGCTTTACAATATTATATTTGTGCATATAAATTAGATTAGTCAGTACTGAAGCCAAATCTGGAGCTTATCTAACAAAATTACTCATGATAACGGTCCAAAAATGAGTCAAAAATATTAAATAATATTAAAAATCAAGAGAAACAAAAAATATAGATTTATGTTGAAATTTTGTAGTTTGTATTTTTTTTGTTGCAATATTTCACATTAATTTAAATGTGTTATCTTTCTATTTCTAAAGACGTTTGGTGAGTAAAATATTTTAATAAATGTTTCTGCTTAATAAATCTGTTTTGTTCAAATGCATCAAAATTTATGATCTATATTCACTGAAAAATTGATTAAAATATATAT
>CAIGQV010018314.1:990075-1012073 GCA_903798115.1 Danio jaintianensis | reverse complement strand
ATTCATTTATTAATTTTCCTTCGGCTTAGTCCTTTATTTATCAGGGGTTGCCACAGCGAAATAAACTATTTCAGCATTAGTTTTACACAGAGGATGCCCTTCCAGCTGCAACCCTCAACTGGGAAACACCCATACACACTCATTCACACTCATACACTACGGCCAATTTAGTTAATCTAATCTAATTCACCTATAGTGCATGTCTTTGGACTGTGGGGGAAACCCACACCAACACGGGGAGAACATGCAAACTCCACACAGAAATGCCAACTGGCCCAGCCGGGACACGAACCAGCAACCTTCTTGCTGTTATATGACAGTGCTAACCACTGAGCCACCGTGCCACCCTTATATATATATAGTAACAAATATGGTGTAAATTATTTGTATAAAATGTGAAATTGTATATAATTTACAATTTATGGCATCAAAGTAATAATTTTAAACTGAAATGTTACATTGAAAATGATATTTAACATATACATATTTTAAATTATTTCAATATGATTATTATTACATTATATGAAATGTAATCACTTTAATCATCAAACCACCACTTCAGTAAATGAAAATCTTCTCATCTAACATACATAGAAAAAAATTTTGGCCTTTAAAGATAAAACCCCCCACTAATGCTCCTAATGTTAGGAGTCTTATTTAATATCCCGATGTGTTCAAGAGAAGGGAAAACCAACATCAATCCATGCTGAACAAAACAAAATACTCAGAAGTTCTTTAACAGCGTCACACAGCAATATATGGTACAACAAACCCTGAGCTCATCAGCATCAAACACAAGCCTTCAATTTAACATTCAGATGCATTCAGAATAATGAGACTGCTGTTTTTTTACCATGTCTAATTTGCCTGTATTGTTCTCTGAGCTAATGATCCGCGTCCTCCAGCAGGGCAGACGCCTCAGACTCATTCGGGCCCCGAGCGCAGCTTCAATATGGTGATTCAGTGGTGGCGCAAAACACACAGACACTTGAAGACTGGCACCATGAAGAACACCAGCATCCACTCATTAAAGTACACATGAACTGGAAGCTACGACCATTTTGCATATTGTGATGCAGTTCCTAGAAAAATATAAAATTACTAAATGAGAAAACAATGGGCGTGGCTTGTTTTTTCTACCGCGAGCTGATTGGATGTAGTAAAGTAGGCATTTCATTCAGAAAGATCGGGAAAAGGGTTTGGGGAGAGTTACTACAACCTAACAGACACCTCCTGTTCACCATTTTTGTTTGTAGTCAAAACTGACAGTTGGAGGGGCGTGGTTAAGTATGTTAGCCCCGCCCAATACCTCAGACAGACATAATCTGAGGATTTAACTGAAAACAAACAGGAAGTGCATTTTTAGATTTCAAATGGACAAATAAAATTTCTTTATTCTAAATCTTTAGCAAATATTTTTGATACATCAAAAAGTGTGGTTATGACGACCATCTAACAAGTTAACCCAGCTAAAAATAGTCGCGCTTTGTAAAAGCACCATATCAAATAAATACGCCTTAGGAGTATGATAGTTTATGCAATGGCTAATGAAATTAAAGATCATTTATTTTATTTCCTATCAACTTTAAGCTTTCACGCTTTATTCTGTTTAGTTTTAACATGTTGTTTTTATAAAATCCGTTTCACAAATTTTTTTTTACATCTAAAGTAAATAAATCGTATATTTATGCCTCTTTTGAATCAAAATATTAGGCTAGGCAAACTGATCTCATGGAATTGATCTAACAGAACGACCGCGATCGCTGCTTTAAGTAGAATAACGTTACGATTATTAAAAACACATTAATCTATACACATGAAATAATACATTCACAAAGCTGTATCTTATGAAACACCAGTTCAAGGGCACATAAGATGCATTTTGAAGAGAAAGCAGCCAAAGCCTATTACAGAAATCTCTGCTGTTAAATATGTAGGGAACTTTTGCAAAAGAAAAAAACATATCGGGACAGATAAGAGAACATTCTGCTTCATTAATCCTCTTTAAAACAAAAGCAATCAGCCAAACACGCAGGATCAGTGTAATATTACATTATTTACGGTCATACATTAATGATCAAACTTATCTTTGCGATCTGCCAAAAAATACAGCTGAGAACATATAATAGGTTCAAAAGTCCAAAGACTGACCGTTAGATACACCAAAGATTAATTATATGTCACGTTTTAACAACAGAGATGCAAGAGATTAGATCCAGCGGCAGGTCCTGAGATGGTCTGGCCGATATAAAGCTTCACTCGGGGAGGAGGCGTTCGCGGAGCTGCCGCTGACCGCGTGGAGCTTCCAACATAAAGACGCGCTATCCTTTTACATAAACTGCAGATTTGACTTTAAAATAACTATATTCTCGCTTGAAAAAACTCTTAAAACTTGACTTTGTGGCATAATTGATGAGTATTTTTCTAATTTTGCCGGCCATTAACAGTCCTCATCAATTTCCTGTGCAGCGCATGCGAGTTGCTATGGTAACTACACATGTTTGGGAGAAGCTAATTTATTTCGAACTGTGATCAAAACCGACTGGAACTACCTGTGCGTTTCAACGAAAATAATGCACACCCTCCAGCCAATCAGAATCAAGAATTTCAACAGACCATGGAATAAAAATATATTTATACAACAGTTCTGTCTGGTTCTTGAATCTGATTGGCTGATAGCCGTGCGATATTTTGCCAGTAACAGCACTCGACCCGCCTCTTCGCCCTTCACCCTTGTGTATTACTCCGCTCACATACAGCAACAAGCTGAGGACACTCTACAGTACAATTTGACAAATATTACTGCTGTTGGGCAGCATTAAGTACTTTTGAGGCTTTTTTAGCCGAGAACATAGTTGTTTAGATTGCAACTATGCAGTTTATTTATAAGGATAGTGCCTATTTTAAAATATTTATAATTTCTGAGAGACAGCACGTCGGCGGCCATTAGCCTGCCATACAGAGCAGACCAAAGACGGTTGACATTGTCTATCCACAAGATGGCGACAGGACCGCATAATAAGCCCTTAGAAGATTAAAACAGCGTAATTTCTAACTACAGCTGATCAAATCATTATTAAACTGGTAAGTGATATTCTAAGTCGATCTCTCTCATTTGTATGTTGTAGTGCTGTATTTATACCATATAATTGTAGTGTACTGAATGTGAGATGGGACTCGCATATCAGGAATGTGTGTTGTGTTGGCAGAAAGAAAAGAAATGGTTGCATGTGTTTAGCGTTTTTCCTTATCGCAAACACAAGAGCAATCTGGTAGTGATTGCGCTGCTTTTTTCGGGGTTAATTATTGTGATATCCCGATTGCAACAAAGAAATACTGTAGACTGTAATAGACTAATACTGTGAGGAGATATCTCTGTAGATGGACGGCATTTCATGTCACGTTCAGCCTTATAATCTTAATATGTCAGCAAAATCACCTGTTTTGTCATCACTTTAGACATTACGCTAAAGAATCATTCAAATACTAGCTGTTAAAGTGACGTTGGTGAATTAGTAACGGTTTCTGCTGTTCTGATGTCAGCTGCAGATGTGAATGAATGGCGGAAGAAAGAAGTTCCTCATACAAAAGGGTTTTTAGACTCTCCGTGTTTGATTTTCTTTTTTATATACATGATTGTGCCGTCAAACTGTTGTATAAACGCAATATCACATTCGTAGCAGTGCGATATGGCTGTATATCAGCACTGGTGGGACACTAAGGCACTCGGCCTGCGGCCTTGTGCCAACGCACACCTCCCATCAGTGTTGATATACAGCCATATCGCACTGCAACTCGTGTGATATTGCTCATATATATCCATGCCTAATATCAGATGGCCAGAAAGTGATTAATTTTTTATAAATTGTTAAAATTTTGGTGTCTGTGATGCAGCAAGTTAAGAGGCTGATGTGTACACCACGATTATATATGAAATTCACTTCAATGTGTGATAGGACTAAAAAGTGGTCATAAATGAATATTTTCTCAATTGAGTAGCGGCTTGGACCCGGAAACAGTATTCTTAACAAGCGGATAGCTTTACATGGACAATTAGTGAAAATTAAGACCTGTTTAAAAGTATTTAAGACCTACAACAGCATATTTCAGTGAATTTAAGACTTTTTAAGACCTTAAATTTAAATTTTGAAATTTAAGACATTTTAAGACTTTTTAAGACCCCGCGGACACCCTGGAATAAAGGGATTAAGCTGAAGGAAAATGAATGAATGAATGAAAGGTAAACGAGCAACACTGTTATAAAACTAGGCAAAGTCTAATGGATTTTTCATTATGTCGTTTTAAAACTGCTTATGGTCATCCTAATATCCTAGGGCATTGCTATGGAATAAACTGCCTGGGGATATTAAAAGTAAAACAAATGTGGTTAGTTTTAGTTCAAAATCGAAAAGCTGGATCTTAAGCAGAATAGTATGTTGATGGACTTCACAGTATGTTTTAATGGTTATTTGTGATTGTATTTGTGTTTATTTTTATAATGCAGTGTCGCAGTGTACCTGTTTCGGGCGCAGTATCATCTGTACTTCACATCAAGGATCATAATGTACATAAGTTTTGTTTTTAAAACTTTATTGTGTTATCCTTGACGTATTAAGTGTATACACTGATTTTTTTGTTAAATAAAAAGAAAGAAAGAACAAATTTTTCGACTTCAACTGTAGTTCAGTAGTTTCACTTTCATTCAGGAACATTTCATTCATGCCCCCACAATAAACTCTGAGATACTGGGTGATAGTATGAAGTAAAGAATGATAGGAGAGAAAGTGGTTTTAATAGAATTGGATACTGCACGCCGAATGGAAAAAATACTTCCGCATTTCCTGGACAGCGTTTGTAAAATTGTGTTGGGTGATGGAGGGTGTAATGAGTCTCCAGGGCTGCATTCCAGTTCAAATGTTTATGCCCTTCACTCGCTAACTTGCTTCCATCTCGTTCCCTCGGATGTACATCACGCAAGTGTCCACTACTGGCTAAAGAAGATTTTTAGCTGAAACTGTGATTCATATAATGCAAGATAATGACTATATACAGTAAGTGACAGATCAAAATGACCACTACCGCCGCATGTGGTGCCGCCGCGGGACAAAGGGATTATTAAAATATTTTTAGGTCTAACAGAAGTTTGCAACAATGCCGCCAGGGGGCACAAAGGGATGGGATGCGAATGAACAGAAATATACAGTAGCTGTAAATACCCTGCTACTTGTAAATGAAGATGAAATAACAAAACAAAGCATTATAATTCCTTCATAAATCATCAAAAAACTTAACAAGCTTTATTATCATTGTAAACTTGTTAAGTGCAATGAGGATTAATTTTGGAAATTAAAACTAAAGAAATAAGAGACAACTAAAATGAAAGTACAAACATAAATAAATAAATGAATAAACAAAGCAGTGTTTTAGCCTAAATATAGAGAGATGTACAGTGTTTGTTGTTTTTAAGTGATAGGACTAAGACAGTCAATAAATACGCTTTTTCATTAACGTTTTCATTTACAGTTTTGATTTACATTTTCTTTGTTGATTATATTTTACTTTTTCATTTCATGTCCTAATTATTGTACATAAATAATAAATGAATAATTAAATAGGCCTAAATAATTGTTCATTTAAAGACATTACCAGCGAAACACAGAGAAACGGTCCAGCGCATGGTATAAAGGGCTCTAAAGTTGAATGCTACTTCATCAAAAGCACAAAAATAAATTGACCTACCTCAAGCACATCACTAAAATGGCGGGGGGCCATTTTAGTGACTGACAATTCATAGGAGGGCCGTTTTAACATTCAAGTACAAGAAAAAAGTGGGAACCTGACATAATTGATGCATCTTAGGACAACAGACATGACGTTTATATTTCAAGCATTATTTGTCACGTTTATCGTGTCACACATCAGCTGCTGAAATATATCTGTGGTTGTTGTGTGTATGGCCGAGTGTTAAACGTGCACTCAAGTCATGCTTCCACAGAGTATATGCAGTCAAAACTCTAGCTTTTTGTTTCTTGTTGTACATATTGAAGGGATAGTAATACTACAGATAATAGGCATAATAATTATTATTCTGTCCCAACCAATTGTATTGTCCCAATAGCGTAAGAAGCAGAAAGCAGTTTGGGTAACTTAAGTAAGAGGCGAAACGTATTCACATTCACATTTACTTTAACAAGTTCAATTCAACTAGCAGTAGAACTTTACTAATGTAGCCTACATAGTTTTTATGCAAATCTTAATAAGCATATGAGGAATATCTATTAAATGAGACCATTTGAATGGAATATTAGCAAAATTATCATATTTGTTACACCACCAGCATAACGTGCAAGCCAATACAAGTGGTATAAAACTGATAATAATCAAATGACCCTTGAATATTTACAAAAATAGAGCTTTAGTAAAAATACACTTACGGATATATATTTTAACGTTTAAATCAGCCACAGAATTAAAATGCATGTGTGTTACTCTCAACAGTACACTCAACCAAGAGAAAATGAAAGTAAAACTAATGTGAATGCAGTACTTTAAATGTCGACTAGGTGGCGGGTCAAAACCACAAGTGGCTAGACGCGACTGCACAACAATAATAGTGGTTCAAAAATACATGTTTTGGCGGGCCGAATCTCGTAAAATTTTTGACATCAGTTGCGGCAGTTTGAGACCCCTGCACTAGAGGATTCTGTGGGGGAGGGGCTCGGTCCAGGCGCATGTTCTTTACGAGGGTTTATGCCACGTTTTGCAAATGATGCTAACAATTCTTTATTGAAACATTGATGAACCTTTGTTTTTAAAAGCAAAAAAGTTCTAGAGTAAGATTTTAAAATTGTTCTTCACAAAAAAACAGCAACAAATGGTTCTTTGGAGAACTGTTCATCAAAAGGCATCCCTGCAAAATCTCCTTTTTGAAAACTGTTAATAAAGATATTTTTATGTTTAGATTTAAAATCTTTATTAACCCTTCTTTTTAAAGGATGAGTTAAAAAATAGTGTTGCCTCAGAAGGAGCTGCCTGTGAAGACGTCGATAGTTTGGAACGGAGCCTGAAACGCATCATCGCAAAGCCTACCTTGTGACCAGTGCAGTTCAGGCTCACAGCAATTTGTCTGTTTCATTTTGTTTCATTTGTCTCTGATGGGCTGTGTGGCAGTGCGACTCGACTGATATGTGGAAGTATAGCTGTGAGAAAAGCTTTTCTCCTGTAATTACAGCGTGCCTGAAATGAGTGACACTCACAGGCCGATGACTGACTCGTGTCATTGTGTTTTCTGTGCTTTCTGTGCTTTAAAGAGCAAATCGCTTCATGTCACAATAGTGTCAGTAGGGGTGTGTGATTCATTTTTTATGTGAGAGAACAATGGAGAGAGACTTTTTATGGAGAGAGACTCAATGCATATCAAACAAAAACAGAAAAGTAATAGTTTAAATTTAAATATTACAATATATACACTACCTGACAAAAGTCTTGTCGTCGATCCCAGTTGTAAGAGCAACAAATAATAACTTGACTTCTAGTTGATCATTTGGAAAAGTGGCAGAAGGTAGATTTTTCCCATGAATCATCTGTTGAACTGCATCCCAATCATCACAAATACTGCAGAAGACCTACCGGAACCCGCATGAACCCAAGATTATCACAGAAATCAGTCAAGTTTGGTGAAGGAAAAAATCATGATTTGGGGTTACATTCAGTATGGGGGCGTGTGAGAGATCTGCAGAGTGGATGGCAACATCAACAGCCTGAGGTATCAAGACATTTGTGCTGCCCATTACATTACAAACCACAGGAGAGGGCAAATTCTTCAGCAGGATAGCGCTCCTCATACTTCAGCCTCCACATCAAAGTTCCTGAAAGCAAAGAAGGTCAAGGTGCTCCAGGATTGGTCAGCCCAGTCAAGACATGAACATTATTGAGCATGTCTGGGGTAAGATGGAGGAGGCATTGAAGATGAATCCAAGAATCTTGATGAACTCTGGAAGTCCTGTAAGAATGCTTTCTTTGCCATAGTTGACTTGAAGTTATTTGAGTCAACTATGAGTTATTTGCAGAGATGTATGGATGCAGTCCTCCAAGCTCATGGGTGTCATACGCAATGTTAATTCTTTTTCCACTGCACCATGACTTTATATTCTATACTGTACATTATTTCTGTTAAGTGACAAGACTTTTGTCTAAGCAAAGTCAGACCTTACTGTCCTAATTAATTAATTAAAAATCAAGGCATGATCATATTTTATTTTGGTAAAATAAGCATAATCTAGAGGCCTTTGCCTTTCACATAAGCCACTTCTGATACCAAATGATCAACTAGAAGTCAAGTTATTATTTGTTGTTCCTAAAACTTGGATAGGTGACAAGACTTTTGTCAGGTAGTGTACAGTCAAGTCCAAAATTATTCATACCTCTGGCAACTTCTGACTGAAAGTTACATTTATTTTTATAAGTTTTTTTTTTTTTACCAGAAATGACACAGGCTTCTCCCAAAAGATAATATGACAATGTCATCATTGTGACATCATTGTGGTACAATACATTTTTCAGCTTTCATTTACATTTGAACAAAAACTGACTTTAAAAAACAACTTTAAGTTAGAAATTGCCAGGGCTTTGAAAAATGGGTTTGGGGCTTGACTGTATATATATATGTGTGTGTGCGTGTGCGTGTGTGTGTGTGTGTATGGTATATATATATAAGTATAAACATGCATAAACCGTTCAAAACATGATTTAAGAAGAAGAATTTTATTGTTTAGTATTATTATTTTAATAATATTATAATATATTTTTTTAAACTAATCTTTTCTATACTTTTTAATAGTCCATATTCAGATATTTTTAAATAACAGTCCAAGGTTCATAGAAAACAAATTAATAAACTTAAATAATAAAAATAAAAAATAAAAATCTGCATTAAATTATATAAAAAAATTCTAATTAAATTAAATTAAAACAATCCAGCTCCAGATTTGTCTCTCATTGATTGTCTTTCTTCAGCCAGAAATGTCACACTGCTTAAAATAAATTGCGAAGGCATTTTTATAATTTCCTCAGAACATTACGTGCACATGTTCGGCCTTTTCATGAAGAAAATACTTGTAAGATGTTTTGTGTGGGAAGAGTATTGTAATTGTTTTCAATGGCATCCAGCTGAGATGATTACCAGACTCTGAAAGCCTTCTGCATATAATTCTATACAGCGATATTCACACACTGTCTGAACGTTTTCTCTACAAAACCTCTGAAATGCAATGGTTCAAAGATAGCGTATACCTCAAAAAACACCAGCCATGCAAACAGCTGTTCTCATGCGAACAACTATTTACAAAAGAAGCCAAAAAAGTAAAGCAGCTGGTGGTGAAGTCCCATGACGGCGCGGTCTGGCGGAGCTCCACATTGATGTCTCAGCGAGGATAATCAAGGTCAGATTCCCGGCTTACCGTCTGGATACAAGTTTTAGTCACATGTGACTTCGGGTTCATGTTTATCAAAAGCCTGAACTCATATGGGAGTAATTGAGTCCATTCTCATAACAAATATGAGATTCCACATTATTAACCTCTTGAAGGACTCCATTGGAGGAGGCTAATGCTTCCAAATGAGTCTTGCACAAATACATTTGACCAAAGAAGACATGAAGCTATGGCCCAATCCCAATACTATTTTATTGACCTTGTTCTGCAATGAGAAGTGCGCTTGTTTTAGAATTTTTGATTAAGTTGCCTATGGAAGAAATGACTAGGAGTAATAAACAGCAGAAAACGGTCAAACTACTTTCCCTATAAGCAATTGTGTTCATGACTATACTTAAAAAGTAGAACAATTTAGTTAGAAAATATCAGTATGCAACATCAAGCAGCATAACGGGCTGTTTTTCACATCAGTGGAATCAATGGAAGTGAAAAAGACTGGAAGTCTTGAGCCAAAAAGATTCCAATGGCTGTGCCCGCTCATACGTGAAGAATAAATACCCCTACCCCTTTGTCTATGCCTACCCCTTCGCCTTTCCTTTGTGTGAAGGGGTAGGGATAGAAATGTCCCCCTAGGAAATGTGACAGCACTACTACAAAAGCACGTCATTATGTTGTCACTAGCGTAGGTTGCAAGCTCTGCGGATGCATCGTTTTCAATTCATTCATATGGAAGTTGAGTGTAATGCACTGCGTGAGAATTTATGCTAATCTTCTGTTTGAATGAACTGAAAACCTTACAATTTTTGATGTCATGAGTTCCAGGACAATGACCGTTGATAAAGCTGTTGCCTAGTAACCTAAAAAGCACAGTGCACTGCTATTTACTAATGTCAACCAAAAGGCAGTGCGGTGCGACTCGCATACGAGCCTCCAGGTGTTGCAAGAAGCACGAAACTACACTTAGTATTTACAGTGCTAATATTCATGGATGTAACCAAAAGAAATCAACAGATGTGCTGTAAAAAGGATTTTCACCGCCATATTCTTACCTATTCTGTCAAGTCACCAGGTAAGGTTATCAGAATTTAAAATGTGTTGTGAAATATTTTGCAGTGGTTATTATTAGGGACTACTGTTAGCGGAATTTAGCCATTTTTTAAAAATGTATCTTTGAAGATCATGACTGTAACACATTAATGCCATAATGAATGCAGTAAATGAGATGCTTGTTTATAATTATTTTCCATAATCCCAGACCAGGCCGTATCCTGAGGAGCCGCTGTGGTGGTCATGGAGGAGTGAAGAGCATGAGACTGATTCCTGTGAGACCCCAGTGACAGATGAGTCTTCACTGACGTCCAGCGTTCACCAGCCTCCGGCACCTAGACTGCAGCTCTGCACAAGACGTTTGGCCATAGGAGAAATGGTCGTGCCCAACTGAGCCTGGTTTCTCTCGAGGTTTTCTTTTCCTTCACTTTCGCAAATTGATGAAGTTCGTTCCTCGCCGCTGTCGCCACTGGCTTGCATGGTTCGGGACCTGTAGAGCTGCGCATCGATGGATTTGTTCTTCGGTGTTTGGACTCTCAGCAGTGAAAATTTAAACCACACTGAACTGAACTGAACTTAAACTCTAAAAACTGAACGGACATCATTCCAATTCACTATAATCTTCTATGTGAAGCTGCTTTGACACAATCTACATTGTAAAAGCGCTATAGAAATAAAGATGAACTGAATTGAATAATAAAAATCCTAATTAATGCCCTGCAGACATTAAAAACAGGACTGCTCAGTTTTGCAGCCATGTTGTTGCTGTAGCTTGTGTATTCAGAGAAAACTCTCATATTCCTTCATTTGTAGTCTGGTGCTGAAAAATCTCTTTTTGCAGACTATGTAAAAAAGATTTTTGATAATTTTCCTATTTAAAGTTTGACTCTTCTGTAGTTACATCATGTACTAAGACCGAAGTTGCTATTTTCAAGGCTGAAATAGCTAGGAACTATACTCCGTCGTAATAATCAAGGAACTTTGTTGCCATACCATGGATGCAGCAGATTCAATGATACTCTTTTTTTTTTTTTTTTTTTGAGCGAGATTAGCTAATGGTCTAATCAAAGTCCCTTTAAGGCAAGTCATTTTACTCAGCGACCATCTTTGAAACGCCTCTCGGGCAGTACGATCGGGCATTCTGTTTGAATGGGAAAACATCAAATTCTCCAAAATTGCTTGGCAAGCTTACTATAAAAATTCATATTAGAAATAACCAATAAAAGGAAACAACAACTGTCTCTTTAGCTTCATTTCTAAACATTCCAATCACGCAAAATCTGCACAAACTCACGCCTGGCCCTCCCCCTCCCCCCTCCCCCAGAGAATCGTCAGTTTATAGCACAGGTGACAAAGCCAGTTCCTGGAGGCCGCAGCTCTGCACAGTTTAGTTTCAACCCTAGTTAAACACACCTGATCAAACTAATTGAGTCCTTCAGGCTTGTTTGAAACCTACAGGTAAGTGTGTTGAAGCAGGGTTGGAACTAAACTGTGCGGCCCTCCAGGAACTGGCTTTGACACCTGTGGTCTATAGCAATCAATGATTGGCTCATGTACTAGAAGGCGGGGCTTCATTCGCCATATTGACTGTTACACTCTTGCCCATTCAAAACTATACGAGTGACATGTCTTGTGTATTCTATAGTCTTTGACCTAATCCGATTCATTAATCTATGCTAAACTAAGCTAAAAGTGCTCTCACCAGACCCGGAAATCGGCTGTATGGATTCAAAAATGTTAAAACTCAATCGTTTAACTCTGAGGGACTTGTAAAACGAGTCCATTTCCAAAAAAATGTGCAGTGTTCCTTTAACAGACTCTATACACACATATGTTTCTCATATTCATCCTCACATTGTTTATTACACATCCTCCTCCACAACTTATCTGAATTAACAACAGCGTTCATTAAAGCACACTGCACTCCAATAAGTTCCATGATGAGTTTTTCGAGATTATCACTGATAATAAACATCATTCATCGCCTCATGCCAAAAAAAACAGTGTAATGTACAGTGTTGCTGGGAAGAGTTTGGAGTCAAGTGGGCGTTTTGCATGCACCCTGTCATTTCCTGAGCATGAGAGAGAAAGACGGAGGGGGAGGCGAGACAGAGAAAATTGCTCGATTGGAAAATGCATTGATGATGCAATGCGCAATAAAATCGTCCAGTCTGTTTGCTGGTATAAAGCAGCTTGTCAGTGTTCAGACAGAACGGGTAATAGTGTGTCTAAAAAGTGTCAGCAGCAAAATGCATGTCAGCCAGCACAGATTGTCTGCTTAGAGATGTATGCATTATTGATGTACAGTATACCGTGACAGAAAACAGAGAGCTCCTTCCAGGATATGACCTGATGGCAACCTCAGGGCTTCCTTCCGTTTAATCCGGCGTTTTCCTGGAGTCATGCTATACTGCATCCATTCAGGTGGAGTAAACCAACAATGTAACAGATTAATGTTAAAACTGAATTTAAATGTAGAAAAATATTGCTTAAGAGGGCTAATAATGTTGACCTTAAAATGGTTCTTAAAAAATTAAAAACTGTTATTATTTTAGCCAAAATAAAACAAATAAGACTTTCTACAGAAGAAAAAATATTATAGGAAATACTGTGAAAAATTATTTGCTCTGTTAAACATCATTTGTGAAATATTTGAAAAAAATACATATATATAATTTTACCTTCAACTGTATCTATTTTTAGGTTGCAATTTAGTCAACTCAGGCTCATTATTGATACATACCCTTCTATACATTTCTGGACAGTGAGAAATACTTCCCAGGAGATATGTTTTTTTTTCAGTTTTTGTTTTCGCCAAACCCACCAGAGACCGGTGTGCACGCTTTTTCAGATATCAAATTTCTCAATTTCTCGCGAGTGCCATTCCTGCCTGCTGTTCTCACGTAAATCCACCAGAGGCCGACTGACTGACTGACTGACCGACCGATAACCCAACCCACCACCTTCCCTAAACCCAACCGATAGTGTTTCAAAAGCATAGATTGACCCGCCCACCACCCTCCCTAAACCCAACCGACAGTGTTTTCAAATCCAGAAAAAGAAAAGCCCTTGCGGCCGCCTGATTTTTACCATGTTTTCAGATCTTACCACGTTCTCACCGTTATTTACTTGTTTATTTTATGCCTTTTGTTTTTGTTTTACCTGCTTTCTAGAACCCTTCCTCGCCGGACTCAAACCCCGTCATCGCGGTCAACTCCTCTCTGCGTCTCAAGTCCGTCGACATACGTGGCGAGCCACTGGGCAAACTGCGGAAAAGCCATGAAAAGAAACAGAAGCCATCGTTTTAAAGACGAAATGCAGCCACACGTAGCTCTGGCTACATAATTCGCGCTCTCCAGAAATGTATACGGGGGTACGTTTTCACAAAATGTGACTTAAATTAATTAAATTACAAATTTAGGGATAAAAATAATTAATATAAATTATTATTATTATATATATTAAAAATTAATATTAATATAAAAATAATCCATATCAACTGATTGTGTAAACTATAAGGAATTATAAATATAAGCAATTAACAAAAGAGCTCAAACTTTCTATTTATTATTAGATACAATATTTATTTTTAAATACAGTAATCAACATAAACACACACAGAAATGTATGCAAATATGAAAATTGCACAATGAGGCAGTTCTTGGATTAGCATTTAAATCTAAATTATCTTAAAAGTTATGTTCCTATTCTAGTAATTTATACTATAATCTAGTACTATAATACATAATAATATAGTATTACACTACATGATGAATATTATATGATAAATAAGACTAATAGAGTGACAATAGGCTGCACGGTGGTGCAGTGGGTAGCACGTTTGCCTCACAGCAAGAAGGTCGCTGGTTCAAGCCTCGGCTGGATCAGTTTGCGTTTCTGTGTGAAGTTTGCATGTTCTCCCCGTGTTGGCATGGGTTTCCTCCGGGTTTCCCCCACAAGTCCAAAGACATGTGGTATAGGTGAATTGGGTAGGCTAAATTGTCCGTAGTGTATGAGTGTGTATGGATCTTTCCTAATGATGGGTTGCAGCTGGAAGGGCATCCGCTGCGTAAAACATATTCTGGAATAGTTGGCGGTTCATTCCGCTGTGGCGACCCCAGATTAATAAAGGGACTAAGCCGAAAAGAAAATTGTGACATGAGAGTGACAATATTTAAAGATGTACTCTCATTTTTTTCATGCAAATATTAATTACGTTTTAGGTTGATTATAACTCATAACACTGCATTTTCAAGCTATTTTATTGCCATATTCACAAATTAGCGAACCTACTGTCACATGTCTGTTGTGTCTGTGTTGGTGGTGTCCCATGTGTTTGTTCCATGTGCATCTGTTTACGTCATGTGTTTCCTTTGTTCTATTTTCCCATTTTTGTTAATGTTCATTAGTTCCACCTGTTTCTCTCCCCTGTTTGTATTCAGTTCAATTAAGTTTGTGTCTTTGTCCGGTATTGTATTGTCAACATCTCCATGTCCTACCTGAGTTGAATGTTTCTGTAGTATGTGCGTTTTTGTAAATAAATAAGTGTTTTTTTTTTGCCAACCTCCAAGTCTTGAACGTCTTTGAGAGAGCCGACATGTGACACCTACAGTATAATGGAAATATTTATTTCTAATGAAATTTTCTTAAAAATTGTTAATTTTATGCAAAATATTAGAGTGTAAGAACAAACAAATGACTATGGAAGAATGAATAACTGAAAAAAAACATGTATTACACAAATACACTACTATTCAGTACATCAAAAAGCAGTAAAAACATCATATTATTTTATTAACTGTTGTCTATTTGAATATGTTTCATTTTATCATTTTAATTCAAAACAGAATTTTTCGCATCATTATACTTTAGTCTTCACTGTCATGCGATCTTTCAGAAATTACTCTAATACGCTTATTATATTTTCAGGAAAAAAATCAGGATTACTTGAATAGAAGATTACAATGTTCAAAATATAAACTGTTAAACTCAACCCAGGCTCATTCTGAAAATGTACCTCTATATACATTTCTGGAGGGACGTCCCAGGAGCCATGTTTTTTTTCTTTCTTTTTTTGCGAATCCACCAGAGGCCACTGTGTACGCTTTTTGAGATCTCAAATTTCTCGTGCCTGCTGTTCTCGGGTAAATCCACCAGAGGTCGCTGTCAACTGACTGTTTGACTGACTGAATGACTGACTGACCAATCGACTGACCCACCCTCCTCCTTCCCTAAACCCAACCAATAGTATTTTCAAAAGCACAGATTGACCCGCCTAACCACTTCCCTAAACTCAACCGACAATTTTAAAAAGCAATCGAGAAAAAGAAAAGCCCTTGCCTGATTTTTACCACATTTTCAAATTTTACCACATTCTTAAGTTAAAGTTATTTACTTGTTTATATTATTTTTTGGATTCTGTTTTGGTCTGTTTTGGCCGTTCTTCACCAGAGTCGAACCCCGTCGTCGTGGTCAACTCCTCTCTGCGTTTCAAGTCCCCCAACGTACATGGCGAGCTAACTGGACAAACTGGTAACAGCGGGAAAGCCGTCCATATGAAGGTAAGCGGTCAGCTGCTAGTGCGAAAAGGAACGACGTCATACCGCCCCGTAGCGTTCGTTTTAAAAATGAAATGCTAAAAAAATGAATGATAATTCACGCGATCTCCAGAAATGTATATAGGGCTACGTTTTCAGAATAAGCCTATGTTGGTTAAACTGTTTAAATCATGACATTATAAAACATATTATATTAAATTTCATTCTTTTTAATTTTTGATTAGTGTGATGTGTCTTTACTAAACAAAAGACAATATAGACTCATTCTGAAAACGTAGCCCTATATAAATTTCTGGAGATCGCTAATTATGTAGCCAGAGGTACGTATGGCTGCATTTCGTCTTTAAAACGAATGCTATGGGGCGGCATGACGCCGTCCCTTTTCGCTTACCTCCGTATGGACGGCTTCTCCGCTGTTACCAGTTTGTCCAGTAGCTCATGGCGTACATCGGAGGATTCGAGTCCGGCGAGGAACGGTTCCAGAAAGCAGGTAAGGCAAAAACAGAAGCCAAAAAAATAAAATAAACAAGTAAATAATAGGGTGAGAATGTGGTAAAATCTGAAAACATGGTAAAAATCAGGCGAGGGATTTTGCTTTTGAAAACACTGTCGGTTGGGTTTAGGGAAGTGGGTGGGCGGGTCAGTTGGTGCTTTTGAAAACACTATGGGTTGGATTTATAGAAGGAGGAGGGTGGGTCAGTCAATCGGTCAGTCGACAGCGGCCTCTGGTGGATTTACGTGAGAACAGCAGGTGCAAACAGCACTCGCAAGAGAAATTTGAGATCTCAAAAAGTGTACACAGCGGCCTCTGATGGATTCGCGAAAACAAAAACTACAAAAAAACATCGCTCCTGGGACGTATTTCGCGCTCTCCAGAAATGTATATAGCGATACGTTTTCAGAATGAGCCTGAGTTGACAAAAGCATTACTTTCTTTCAAAAACAAAAGCACTAGTTAGCCTTTTTTAAATCTCTCTGAAAGGAATAGTTGTGATAATACTATAATAATTTACTCACCCTCAATTTGTTCCAAATTTATACAGCTTCTTTCTTCTTAATAATTAATAAGAGAAATATTGCACTCAATAACTTAATAGCAACTTAAATCACTTCACATTTACTGTTAACAAATCACTGTGGCATGATTTCAGAAGATTTGGAATATAGTGCAGAGGTGTATGAAAAATTTTATGTATTTGAGTAAAGTAAATTACTGGACACCTATTTCAGTCTGTAATCTCTTGTCCTGGTGCATGTTTGTAGCCAGATACATGGCAGTAATTACACACACACAAACACACACATTCCAGCCTCATTCTGTCAGCCGGTATTGTCCTCAAATCAGATATTTGTCATTTCAGAGAAAGCATCTGTTTGTGGTGTGCATCTTTAGAGTTTTCTTCACGTTTCACCTGCTTCTGTGTCTCAGCAACAGATCACAAATGTCTCATGGTTACAATTTCCATGGAAACTACGACCAGGTCATCGATTCATCAGATGAAAACAGAAAGAGCTTCATGCAGATGAGAACAACCGGAGACTAAACAGCACACACACACTGATGGCTAATATATACAGTGTGTCTGCTGTTTGATAATATGTGTCATAGACATGGCATCTTTTTATCATATATACTTTTTTAATAATTATAGTTATACTTCTGGGTTCATACCTTTGTTTTATTCTGAGAATTGTACTGATGACAGTCTTTCCAAATTTAAAATAAAAATATTGTCCTTTAGAGTATTTTATTGTTAATTAGAGCTTTTTCTTTAGCAAAAAAATCACAAAAAAAGTGGTAAGTTGGCGGTTCATTCCGCTGTGGCAACCCCAGATTAATAAAGGGACTAAGCCGAAAAGAAAATGAATGAATTAATGAAATACTGATTAGGCCAACAAATCTTTTTTGATTACTATGAATCAACAACAAGTACTTGATGAAATGAATCAACATTTAACTGAATCACACTTTGGATAAAAATGATTTGTTTCGTTATTACCAAAACGCCTAAAACATTACTGAACTGAACTGAATAAATCAATTAAATTTGCAATCAAATCTGTTTCACAATTAACATATTTTGTGAAGATGAAATTGTTGAACAACACGGAACTAAAGTCAAATCTGAATCAAACTCAGACAGCCATACAGTTGCAGCTCATCCAGAGTGCAGCAGCCAGGATTCTGACCAGAACCAGAAAATCAGAGCACATCACACCTGTCCTCAGCTCTTAACTCTGGCTCCCAGTTACATTCAGAATAGATTTTAAAGTATTATTACTTGTCTATTAATTACTAAATGGCCTAGGATCTCAATACATTACAGATATGCTCACTGAATACAAACCTAACAGATCACTCAGATCATTAGGATCAAGTATTTAGTTATTTAGAGCTTTTTTTTTAGCAGAAAAATCACAAAAAAAGTGCACAATAGAACTCAGATTTTCAATCACAACAAATGAAAACATTGTTATTCCAACCAACTTCCTGGAAGAAAAAAAAAATAATAATAAAAATAAAATAAATAAATATATTTCTTTGTTTACACATTTACTTATTTATTTATTTTTTTCCAGAAAGTTGCAGTTGAGATTGTATATATGTTGAAAAAATTATATTTCTATTTCTACTACTTTTTTTTTTTTTTTTTACATATATTTATAATTAATAATCATTATATGTGGATAATTTTATCCAATTTTAACTTTATTATATATTTTTTACTTTCATAATTTGATTGTAAATAAATTATAAATTTTATCTGCAAAAAATCCTTAAGAAGAATCACATGAAAAATCACATCCGCAACTAAACTTTACATTTGAAAAGCTATCTTCTCTTGACATGTTAGAAAAAAAAATGATTCTTGATGTATCAAATAAAATGGGTTTCTTGTCTGTACAAGAAAAGGCACTGAGGTGTTGCATTTGGTTACTAGGGTGTTGTGAGTGGTTGCCAGATCGTTACTTTCTAACCCACGTCAACAGAAATGACCCTGAATGACCATAAGTGTACCGAAAAAAAGATCTGTGGCGGTAAAACATGAACATAATGTTCCTGAATGACATGTCAAAACAGAAAACGGAGACATTACTGAAAAACAGCGTAAAAGAGGACATGCTGTTCTTGACTGCACAAACTCTTTTGTCCTCAGCGTCGCATTCAGGCATCCAGTAATGATGACTGGCGGAGAGTCAGTCTGTGTGAGGAGTCTCAAAACTGACAAACTGTGAAGAGATTCAGACGCTTCATCCAAAACATGCTCTCAATCACATCAGATTCCCAGACCAATCCCTGCAGTGTCTTTACTTTATATTCTTATTTAGTGAAAGGTGCTAAGTCACTATTAGGCGTTTAAATGTTAGATAATTTTTAGCAATATTATTGAGGAATATTAATGAATTAGGGCGGCACGGTGGCACAGTGGGTAACGCTGTCGCCTCACAGCAAGAAGGTCGCTGGTGTGAGCCTTGGCTGGGTCAGTTGGCATTTCTGTTTCTCCCCGTGTTCACGTGGGTTTTCTCCGGGTGCTCCGGTTACCCCCATAAGTCCAAAGACATGCGCTATAGGTCAACTGGGGTAAGCTAAATTGTCCGTAGTGTATGTGTGTGAATGAGAGTGTATAAGTGTTTCCCAGTGATGGGTTGCAGCTGGAAGGGCGTCCGCTGCGTTAAACATATGCTGGATAAGTTGGCGGTTCATTCCACTGTGGCAACCCCAGATTAATAAAGGGACTAAGCCGAAAAGAAAATGAATGAATGAATAAATGAAATACTGATTAGGCCAACAAATCTTTTTTGATTACTATGAATCAACAACAAGTACTTGATGAAATGAATCAACATTTACCTGAATCACACTATGGATAAAAATGATTTGTTTTGTTATTACCAAAACGCCTAAAACATTACTGAACCGAACTGAATAAATCAATTAAATTTGCGAAGATGAAATGAACAACACGGAACTAAACTAAAGCAAAATCTGAATCAAACTCGGAGTCAAATTTGTTTAAGTCAGACAGTTGCAGCTCATCCAGAGCGCAGCAGCCAGGATTCTGACCAGAACCAGAAAATCAGAGCACATCACACCTGTCCTCAGCTCTTTACATTGGCTCCCAGTTACATTCAGAATAGATTTTAAAGTATTATTACTTGTCTATTAATTACTAAATGGCCTAGGATCTCAATACATTACAGATATGCTCACTGAATACAAACCTAACAGATCACTCAGATCATTAGGATGAAGTAAATGAGAAATTCCAAGAGTTCAGTCAAAGCAGGGTGAATCCACCTTCAGCTACTGTGCCCCACGCTGCTGGAATTAGCTTCCAGAAATGATCAGATGTGCTCCAACATTAGGCACATTCAAATCAAGACTGAAAACACATCTGTTTAGCTGTGCCTTTACTGAATGAGCACTGTGCTACGCCCGACAGATCGCACTATTATGTCTTTCTTTTCTTTTTCATTCCTTTAAAACCTGTTTTAACACATTTTAATCTGTTTTAATCATTTTTATTTTCTTGTTTCTTTTATTCTTGTTTATGTAAAGCACTTTGAATTACCATTGTGTATAAAATGTGCTATATAAATAAACTTTGACATTTGTTGAAATTCTTCGAATATAGACTATCACTGAAAGTTGCCATGAAATGCAAGTTAAGATTTTTTTATTGCACTTTTTTTTTCTTTTTTTTTTTGCGTGCAGCCCTATTAGAAATATAATTAAACCAAAAAAAGCTGTGTCCAATTTCTTAAATTCTCTGCTGGCTTCCTGAGATCTGACCTGTTTATAATATTACACTGACTGCACTTACCAATATGACCCACTTTACACGCTTTCTCTATGATCCTCTTTTGGATTTCAATCTTCAGCACAGATGAAAATGAAAGCCTTTGAGAAAGCCAGAGCACATCCACCTCCACATTCCTCCAAGACGAGTTAGTAAGCTCCTGAAATCACAATCAAACATTAAAAAAAAGCAATATCTGCTGCATCAAAGTGCATTAAAAACTGGTGACTGTGTTGGAGAAAGTAAAACGGCTCTCCTCTTAAGTCAGAATGTCTGACAAATTAAATGATTATAACGTCTGCTGCATCTGCAAGGTTGAAATCCCAGTAATTAACAGGGTTAATGTCTACGGTAATTTCTCAATTAGGTATTTTAACTCTAGTGAGAGCAGGTGGAGAGAGCTGCACCTGTTATACTAATTGAATGTAGGAGTGCAGAGGCGAAACCTCCAAGTTAGACTCATTAAAATGTTCAGAATGGAGGACTGGCGCTCACCATCACCACATTCATTTATTAGTGAAAAATCATGATTGGAAACTATTTCTGAAGTAGTATGCAGTACGCAACCTCATGTGAAAAGAAAATACTACAGTAATTTACCGTAAATGGTAGTATTTAAATGTTCAGAATGTAGTACTAGTGCTCACCATCACCACTTTTGATACTGGTGAAAAATCATGATTGGAAACTATTTGTGAAGTAGTATGAAATATGCAACCCCATGTGAAAAACAATACTACAGTAATTTACCATAAACATTAGTATTTAAATGTTCAGAATGGAGTACTAGTGCTCACCATCTCCACTTTTGTTTACTGGTGAAAAATCATGATTGGAAACTATTTGTGTAGTAGTATGCAATACGCAACCCCATCTGAAAAGAAAATACTACAGTAATTTAACATAAACATCAGTATTTAAATGTTCAGAATGGAGGACTAGGATTCACCATCACCACATTTATTTACTGGTGAAAAATTATGATTGAAAACTGTTTGTGAAGCAGTTTATAAAATGCAACTCCATGTAAAAAACAATACTACAGTAATTTACCGTAAATAGTAGTATTTAAATGTTCAGAATGGAGTACTAGTGTTCACCATCACCACTTTTATTTACTGGTGAAAAATCATGATTGGAAACTATTTGTGTAGTAGTAT